>JANTPZ010138421.1:0-11547 GCA_025593235.1 Vachellia pachyceras
TAGGTACAATTGAAAAAGGTCAAAGAGAAGGTGAGTGAAGAATAAGGAAGCTTGATGTGGTGATTAGTTATCAAGCTATGCTGTGTGTTAATGTCTATGTTCAAGTGTTTTGGATTAAATGTAATTCTTAAACCTCTACTTAATGAGCATGTGTATATGTAGGATTGCATGTACAATTATGTGAAGTGAAGTGAAGTGATTAAGTCATGAAGGCTTTGATTAAAAAAACTCAAGATGGTAAAGTTTTAAAGAAAAGAGGATCCAAAACCCTTGAAAAATCCCAATATTTGAGCTGCGAAGAAAAATAGTAAACTAAGTCCAATTGAGATCAAAAAAAATAAATCATATGGTGACATTCAAAATGAGCCCAAGATAACTTAATTTGGACATTCATACAAGAAGTTATGATTTTCCAAAGTTAAGAGAAAACCTGGAAAATTAAGAAATGACCATATGAACAGTGCAAGTTCATGTAATAAACTATATTGACTGATTAAGGTTTGGGGAAAATGAATATTTTTACCCTGTAGGTACTATTATAAGCTTCATATAGAAATTGGAACCACTCAATTTTGATTTTTGTGGAATTAGTTACGAATTTTCAAAGTTGGGCCAAAAATCTAGAAAAGTGACCAAATGAATAGTAACTGGAGGGGAAATTTGAAATCTCAATTCTTTGGTAAATTCAAGTTAATTAAGGCCTAAAAGTGGTTCAATCTTGGTATAATATGAAACTATGGGGATAAATTAAGGTGTGTTACATTTTGTGGTATTAGAGCATGGTTTTGGGCTTGACTATGTATTGTTGATGCATTATGTAAGCATTGTGTTATATGCTTCTTGAATGCATGGTTTATATATACATGATATTGGATTGGTTGAATATTGTTGGATATGTACTAATGAGGTTGAACAAGCAAAGATGAAGGATGAAAGTACCGAAGTTACTCTGCCGTATCATCATGGAACTGGGTGTGAGATTGTAACACTCATACTTTGGAGATTAGTTTACACTCGGAACCTTCCATGAATAAAGATGATCTCTTCCGGTATGACCAAGAACCAATGAGTCCAATAGAGATATCGGTGGAATTTCCTGTGAAAAAGAGGACAAAATACGATGTCTAGATGAGACAACTTCTGAGGGAGCCTATTATGATCATGGCAGCAGAGGAAGATCCAGGAATTAAAGCAAAACCTGTCTATCCTTCTTTTGAATCAGAGTCTAATGTTCTATTTTCATCTCAGAGTTCGAATGAGGTGTAAGAGCAGCCCAAAGATTTGAACATAGTTGTAGAGCCTGTGTAGAGGAAAAAATTCGTAAGGGGACAGGGAATGGTAGGGCTGCTTCTTTAGCACGTATTTTGAGGGTAGGGTTTTCATCTAGAGTGGATCCAGAGGGCTAGATAAGCTTATGAACTAGATCAACTAGTCTTAGATGTATCTAAAGATATGGAATGGTCATAGGCTTTGATGGCAACCATTCCAGACTCTAATCTATGTAAATGCACTAGAATAAAGATTATAAGAATTCCTATTCCCGCTTTTTTTTTCCTTAGAAAAGCTAGAAGCTCTTGTATATGAGCTGTTTCTTGAGGAATGAAATCTGGAACTGGTTGTATCATATATGACATATGTGAATATATATGACATTTTGAGTTGTATAATTGTGAGCATGTAAGTTAAACTGTTAATATTAATATGGTTTTTCATTTGTTAAGGGGTTAGAAGTTAAAGATGGTGGGAACACAAAGAACTCATGATGTAAAGGAACAGCAGAGTCAAACCAGACAAAATGATTCGATGCAAGAAATTATAATTAAACTAAATGAACATCAACAGCTTGTGGAACAATTAAGGGTGAACAAGCTTGCCAAGAGTAGGAGAGAGTAGCTTCAAGTAGCTGTAGTAGCAGCCTTAACTCCTCAAAATCAGAATGTTCTCCAGCCTCCACCTCAATCAGAACCTCAACAAATTCCTATTCCCCCTCCAGCTCCAGTTTTTAAGACAGAAGATAGGGATGATGTGCAGCAGTGGGTTAGCAAGTTCTGCAAACATAACCCACCTATTTTTGAAGGATCCCTAGGTGTTCAAGTTGTAGAGAAGTGGATCACGCAACTTGAGAAAATCTTTAAAGTTATGAACTGACCTTCTGAGATGAAAGCTCAACTAGCTATTTATAAATTGAAGCAAGAGGTAGATTGATGGTGGAAGAACATTGAGCTAATTTTATAGGCTAGGAATGCACCCATAACTTGGGGAAATTTTTCTTGAACAATTCAATCAGAAATATTTTTCTAAGTCAATTCAGGATGAGAAGGAAGCTGAATTCCTGGTCTTGAGGTAGGATGAGAGAGAATCTTTTGATGAGTGCTTAGCAAGATATTTACAGCTATCTCGACACTCAACATACCTCCAGTGTACACATGAAAAGACATGGAATACGGAGAGAATGCTTAGGGGATTAAAGCTTGAGAGAACGAATTGCTTTTATGAGGATGACAACTTTTAATACAGTTTTTAAAGTACGTAGAGTGACAGAAAATAGTTATAATCATTATAATCTGGCCAAAGTTACGGGACTAGGAAGTACATCGGGAATAAAGAAAGGAAAAAGGCACATGTTTAAGAGGGGATTTAAGAAGCATGGAAAGAAAGAAGTTGCCTAACGAAACCCATCGGATCAGGTATACAATAGGTGTGGCTGTATTCATGGTAATGGCCCTTACCCATCAGGCCAAAAAGTTTACTTTAAATACAGGAATCCTGGTCACGTTTTCTGTGAATGCACCCAGACATTTGAGGGGCTGAAATTGTAGAGTGCTGTCAAAGTCTTCACTATTACATAAGAATAAGTACATAAGTCACCCGAGATAATACAAGGGACAATTAAGATAAACAATTACCTTGTGGATGCAACCTTTGATACAGGCACATGTTATCATTTTATTTTGTGTAGTCATGCTAAATGTCTGAAATTGACTATAAACATTCTGCTATATGATATGATTGTATCTACCCCTACTAGCATTTGTGCTGTTGCCCGTTGTGCCTGCTTCAATGGTATAATCCAGTAAGATCATTGTTGCACCATTCGTGATTTAATTTGCATGCCATCCCTTGATTTTGACATGATTGTTGGGTTGAACTAGCTATCAGCCAATGTTGAACTCTGGCATTACCATTTAAGAAGATGATCCTAAGCACAGAGGATGGATTAAATTTTATTTCTGAGGCTAAAGTAGAGAGATGCCTCTGGAAGGGTTTTTAGGGCTACATAAAATTTCTTTTCAGTAGAGGTTGAAATAGAGAATCCCTTCAAGATATTTTGGTAGTCAGTGAGTTCCCCTATGTGTTTCCAAATAAAATCGGTGGAATTCCTCTAGAGAGAGGTAGAATTGCCATTAATTTAGTATCCGAGATTAGTTGGATTTCGAAGACTCCGTATATAATGTGTAATATCCATCCTTTTATTGTAAAGTGAAATAGATGCCAAACTGATAGTTATGTGATGAGATAAGGCCCAAAGATAGAAGGTACAGAAATAGAGGATGGCAATGGACTAAAGAGACCACGGTCAACTTAGTCCTAAGGCTTTGAAATTACTATATAAGACAAGGACATAAATGTCATTATAGAAAAAGTCCAAGGGCAACATGTTTTGATACCTTGTTTTGATGATAATAAAAACCTCAATTTATTGCAAGATTTGGAATATGGTTTGATGTCTCTGTCAGAATAAGTTCTTTTTTGAAACTTGAGTCCCAGATTTTGCAAACTCAAGTTCTATAACTGATTTTCAAAACTGGATATTGAAACTGGAAGTTTTGAAAAGAAGATTTGTGAACAAGTTCAAGAACTCAAGTTCCATAACTGTGTCTCAGAACTTGAATTCAAAATTTGAGGTTTCAATTTCAAGCTTTGACATCACGTTATTAAACCCGAGTTCCATGTTTTTCAGAACTCGAGTTCCATGACTGTCTCTCAAAACTTGATTTGAAAACTAGAAGTTCTGACTGGAAGTTGTTAGCACAAGATTTGACCAAGAAGGAGGGGTTGAATTGGTCTAATTAAAACTTTAACAAATCTTAAAGTAAGACAGAATAAAAGTCATCGAGAGTGAAGAAAGATGATGAACACAAAGGTTTATCCTAGTTCGGTCTACTTGACCTACGTCCAGTCCTCAGGGCACCCCCGAGATTTCCAAATCCACTATTTGCAAAGAAATAGGCTTCACAAGCCTTTACAACCTGGGAGTCACTCCCCCTTTCACTTTCTACTAAAACAGAGTTTAGCACTCTCTGTTTCTTTCTCACTACCAGTACAAATGACTCAAGGCTCTATCCTTGATCTTCACACTGATATAAAGTATTTTTTGGCCTCAGTAAATTCTCTCAATAGAGTATATATGGTTAATACTGAAGAACAGAAAGAATTAATGAATACAAAGAAGAAGTAGGTGTGGCTTTGAATGCTTAGAATGTTCGTCTCTATATTCTTCATTGAATGCTTGATCCTTATATAGATGAGAGTCTCTTAAATGTCCGTTAGACTGCATTTAGTATCCGTTACTCTCATTACCAACCATTCAGCTTCTTCATTAATGACATTTAATGACTTTGGGTCTGTCGAGGTTGAATGTTGCAGAGGAACGTTAAATTCTCCGAGCCTCGGACCATGCCTTGTGCTTCTCTGCCTCTTTTTAGTGTTTCTATCTGTTGCATTTATGACAGCAGTTAAGATTCAAAATGTCGTTGCGCAGATAAGGAAAGTAGGTAAAAAGTATAGGTAGAGTATGTCAGATGTAAAGCTGTCAGAAGGGGGGAGAGAGAGCTGGCACTCGAGTGAAAGATTTTGGTACTCGAGTGTTGCTCAAAAGATTTTCAAAGAAAGGCTTAACACTTTGATGAAGTACTCGAGTATTGAGTGAAAGTGTTTTGATAAAGGTCAAGTACTCGAGTGACAAATTCTAATGCTTGAGTGTTGATAATACTTTCTATGAATACTCGAGTGTTCTGTGCAAGTGATGAAAAATAATGTTGACAGATCATAATACTCGAGTGCAGAAATCACAATACTCGAGTGTTAGAAATACTTGAAGTGAATACTGGAAGTGTTGATATAGAGTGTTGATGAACAGTGAAAGTTTTCAGCTCGACACTCGAGTGATGAAAAGCTGGTACTCGAGTGTTGGCAATGCTGGCAGTCAATACTTGCAGTGTTGGCTTCCAGTGTTGAGAGTTAGGCCATAACACTCGAGTGCTAAAAATCTGTGCTCGAGTGTTGACTCAAGGGTCTCAACACTCGAGTGCCAAAATTCCAATACTCGAGTGTTGGCTTATACTGTGAGCAAATGCTGGAAGTGTTAGCTGACATTGTTGAGAAAAATGGTCAACACTTGAGTGCTGAAACTCAGTACTCGAGTATTGGCAATACTTTCAGCCAATACTCGAAGTGTTGACTTGGAGTGCTTTCAAAAGACCACAACACTCGAGTGCTGTAAACCCAGTGCTCGAGTGTTGGCTTTTGCTATCAACTTACACTTGCAGTACTCCATGATAGCATTGTTTTGAAATATATTTTTAGCCAAATGCTCGAGTACTAACTTCCAATACTCGAGTATTGGCAACACTCTATGCCAATGCTTGAAGTGTTCACTCAGAGTATTGATCAAAAACTCATTTGCAAAGTGCAGTACTCGAGTGCAACAACATAGTACTTGAGTATTAACAACACTTTATATCAATACTTAGAGTGTTGCCTGAGAGTACTGAATTTTCTTAAGTTTGAAAGGTGATGTGCTCGAGTATTGAGTTCCAATGCTCGAGTACTATCAACACTTTGACACAACACTCGAGTGACTTCATGAAGTATTGAATCAACATATTAAAACTTGGATTCTGAAATCATTTTTGCAATCTTTTATCATAATTTTGTTATCATCAAAACAAGGTACCAATAGAAGTTTTCACAGAACTCGAGTCCTTTGTTTTTCAAACTCAAGTTCCATGCCATCCAAGATTTCATCAATTCTAAAACTTGATTCTCAAACTCGAGTCCTCACTGAAAGTTTTCCAAAGCTCGAGTCTCGAGGACTTTTCAATTGGACAGTTTTTCACACGTTTTAAAAGTCGAGTCCTCATTTCTATAACTTGAAGTTTTACAACTAGACTCCAAAACTTGATATCAAAACCTGAAGTTTTAAATAGAAGTTTTTCAATTATATTTCAGAACTCTCACTGCAAACCCAAGTTCCAAATGAAAGTTTCCTCAAACTTGAGTTATGTTTATGAAAAACTAGAAGCTTTACAATTGATCTATTTATTCTTATGTGATAGAACTTGAGTCATGAAGTCTTGCAAACTAGAGTCCACATTTCTTCTGACACGGCCTCTAACATTGCTAGACATAGCATCTACCAGAGCTTTCCATTTCCATGCTAGGACATTTTGAATATTACCTAACCTCTTAAATGCACTTTAGCTCTTTCGTAAATCAGCTCAGGTAATCTGAGAAGAAAATCTGAGCATTAATGGTTTACGCTGTCAACCGTTGAATGCATTTAACGAAGCGTTTATGACAGACGAAAAAAGCTTCTATGAGTAACAGATACAAGCATCTTTCAAATGGCTATTCAGACTCATAGCAACAATTAATGAATGCTATCTCATCTATAAATGAAGAAGCATCGAAGACATAAGGAGATTGATGAACAAGTTTTAACATGCCATTATTCTCTGATTACATTTTATGTCATTTTAGTCTGATATATTTGTGAGCTTAAGTAGTTGACCATTCACTCTTTGCAGAGAGTATTCTTTGTCAATCTTTATTGTAATCTAGTGAGAGATTCAAGGTTGGGACCTTGAATTTGTTGGGTAGAATTTGAGGTGAAAAACAGAGTGAGTGAGACTTTGTTTTAGTGCATATTGTAAGGGGGAGTAAGCCTCCTGTTGTAAAGGCTCAGTGAGCCTTGGTTGTTGCTGGATAGTGGAAAGACAGTTTTGCTATTAGGATTTTCAAAAATCTCACCCTCCCCCAAGTAACCATTCTATCCAAGCTCAAGCAAAGGTAAAGGCAAAGTGCATGAAAAGTAAAGGAAGCATTATATTACTTATTTTACTTTGCTTATCAAGTACATGTTGTTTTGAGCATATGTTTATGAGCTTTGGATGCATGTAAACCCTTAAACCTTGATTGAGCTTTATTTGTATTAGTTTTCTACTTGAATTTTTAGAGTCCTAGAGTCAATTTTAGCCCATGCATGACCTATTTGTGCTTAAGTCGAGATTAGGAGTTATTGATTTGGATTAGTGTGATTTTGGGTACATATGCCATGAATAATGATTTATTGTGCCTAAATTGCATCATGAGCAAATGATACTGCCCATATTTGCTATTTCATTTCAAGAACTCCTTACAAAGGGGCAAGGTAAGCAGCTCTGGAGAAGTTCTCCATGGCGCAATTCAATATTCGTCGCGGCCAAAGTTCAAGTAGCCATGCAAGAACTCTCGGGTGAGGTTCGCCGCGGTGAATATCACGCAATACCTGAATTTTTACCTTAGGCAGAAAATAACCCAACCCAGCTTGATAGATCCGACCTAGGACAATTTATTATGCTGAATTAGGGTATTTTCATAGAGGAGGATGAGGAAGGAGGCTAAGAGCATTGAGAGAGCAAAGGAGGAGAGAAACCCCATTCTCCATTTACCCTATTCACACACTAACACCATTTCACGCCACTTCTTCCTCATCCATCCATCTATCATGCTCCCATCATCCGTTTAAAGCTCATTCCTATCACCCATGAGGAGCTAAATATCACTACCCTCTTGAAGATGAAGTAAGCCGGAGTTCGAAGTGCCGAAAGGGGAGTATATACTTTCAATCTGTGTTTACACAATAGAATACTATGATTCCGAGTTGGACTTTGTAATTTGTGTGTAAATGCTTGGTCTCGATTGAGCCAAACTTGGATTATTGTGTATTGATTTGTTTTGTGATTGATAAAGCAAAATGGAGTTCATTTTGTTTATTTAATAAAATCTTGTTCTCTTCTATCATCCTAGTTGTGCTTGGTTTTAGAGTCAACAACGTATGGAGTTCATTTGATCACTTCGCGATTTCCGTACACACACTAAGTGGTCTTAAGGAATTTCATGAGATGGAGTTCATTTCATGTTGTTTAGGACCCACAAAGTAGTGTGGGGATTTAGAAGGAGATCATCTTATGACGCTCTGGACCCATGAGAATTGTTGGGGTTTCTGATTTCAAAAATTTAGTGCAAAAGCCGATACTTTCCCTCATCCTTTGCAAACTATAATGGAACACTTTGTTTTCAAGAGGTGCTCATTATTGTACACCCGTTTCTCATTAGTTTAGATACATAGGATAATTTGAATCAAACCTGATTGCATTTGCATCACAAGCACAGACCAAAGCTAAGAATTATTGGTACGCCTTCTCGCTTACGGAGAGAACGACCCTAGGGTTGTCACTATACAACCCTTGGAAATCAAAATTAATATTCTTGATCCATTTTCAAGGCTAGTCAGCAACCTAAGTTTACAATTTATGGCTTAGTCCGGACTAAGAATTTGGCACCGTTGCCAGGGAAGCGAAGTGCCAATAGTTATTAGATTGTGTTTTTGTTTGTTAGTTTTGCATCTTTGTTAACAGTATAGGATTAGCATGTGAATATCTTAGCATTGCATGGTAGATTGCATTTGTTCATTTTTCGCCGTGACGCACGCTCAATTTCACAGAGAAATTCTTCTCGTGTGTGTTGCGCCGCGACCAAAATTGCATTTCTAAACGAGAGATACCCTCTTGGGTGCCTTTTGCCGTGACGTAAATCAGATTTCGCCATGGCCAAATTCCACTTTTCATGCTTCATTCACTTCATTCATCTAAATTTCAACACATACATACACTAAAACCATACACACACATTCATACACTCATACATACCTTTTTCATTCATTTTTGAGTTGTTTGTTTTGAGTTATGTTAATTTTGCTCTTACACTGAATTTTTCTCTTGTATGCCCTAAAATAGTCAACTTGAAACTTTTGATCCCAAAATTGAGAAAACATTGAGGGAGAGACGGAGGGCCAACGAAAGAAAAGAGAAGGGCATGGTAGTTAGAGACTTAGGCTTAGAAGTAGGAGAGTCTAGTTTAGGGCAATTAGATAGATTATGAGAGTCTTTAGGAGAAATCATGGTTGAAAATGTACCAAACCCTGAAAACATAAATAGGAATGGAAATCAACAAGGGTATGGTAACAGAGGAAATGGAGAAGAGGAAAGAATGGGGGAAAATAATGGAAATAATAGGAGAAGAACCATAAGAGAAGCCACAACCTCTGATGTTAATTATGATCCATTTACTGCTGCTTAACCAAATTATGATGTGAATTTTGAGATTAAGGGTTTGTTAATTAATTCTCTTCCTCAATTCAATGGCTTTCCAGGAGAGGATTTGTAATATTCATAAATTTCTGTGCTGGCTGAATTAAATGCTAATCCGATAGCTAGGAATGAAAAGAGAAATCAGAGGTAAATAGTATAGAAAGAAAGACTATAGGTCGGACGTCGTAAAGATAGACCTGGCTTAGTACACGGAGCTCCTAGGAATTCCAGAATTAAGGAAAATTGCCCAGAGTGATATGAGGATGGGAAAACCTTCATGAAAGGGACCCATAAGTCATTTAATAAAAGACCAAAGACATAAAGGTCTTTCAGAATCAAAAGTAAGGGCAAAAGAGTAATTTTTGAAAAAATAGACAAAATAAGGGCAAAATGGTAATTATGAGAAAGTTAAAGGGCATTTTGGTCATTTGACAAAAGAAAAGTCAAAGTCAAAGTCAAAAGTCAACCAGTTGACCAAAATATCAGAAAAATTTCAGATGCCCGATAGATAGATCTCTACTTACCGGTCGCAATGACGAAACACGGATTTTCCAAATTCGGACATGATTTCTGTTTACGGAATTTTGAAGGGTAAAAAGAGGGAAAATAATTATATGAAATATTAGAAGCTCTTCAAAAATTTGGAGAAAAAATATGGAAAATCTAGTGAATTATGTAGTAATTAATAAAATTATTACCCGGTATATAATTAAGACGGTTTTCCCGAAAAGTGGGAAAAATACCCAAAAAATACCCAAAAATCCCGGGAAAATAATTATTTCAAAAATTAATTTTGAAAAATCTAGAGGGAATTTCGAAAAAAGGAAAAGGGCATGAGAATAAGTGAAAAATATAGTATTTTTCAAGGCCCTAAAAGAAATTTGCTCTCCGATTGCTCCGTTTCAGGGATTTTTGACAGGATAAATTAATCCTGTAGAATTTGAGAAAATTAAAGGTTATTTTGGGAATAATAATTTTATCATATTCAAGATTAAAATATGGAGATTAAATGAGAAAGAATATATCTCCAGAAAAGTAGAAAAAGATTTGCCGGAATAAAGTTAAGTTTACCGGTAAAACGCGTAATCGGTAAAAGTAACCGATTGGGAACCGATTTGGTTAGAGTAACCAAATAATTAGCAGATTTTTACAGCCATGATGATCACTTTATGTGAGCCAATGAGAAGTGGACAAGCGCCATCCTTGTGGCTTGATATCAACCCTTAGATTTCATTAAAGTTTCAAGATGAAATCCTAGCCTTTAAACCCATTAAGAGTGATTTAATAAATCACAAATTCCCTTCATCTTTCCAGCCACTTTTCACGACAGCTCCATCAGTTTTTGGAGAAGAGAAGTGACGCCATTTTAGAGCCAAAGAAGAGAGAAAAGCTTGGTGAATCTTCAAAGTAAGGAAGATTACTACCTTGAAACATATACCAATCTCTTCCTTGCAACTTCCTCTTTCACTTCTATGGTTTAGAATTTTGATTTAGCCTCTCTTTTCTCAATTTCATGACTTAGGGTTCTTGAGAGAAAAGTGAAAAAGAGAGGGATTCAAAGCCATTTAATGGTTGGAAATGCTTCCTCTTGTTGAAAGAAGTATGTTGATGATAATATTGATGTTGTTTGAGTCTTGTTGTGACTTTTGTAAATTTTGAAAAATCATGAGAATATGGGGAGGTTTTGTCCAATTTTCCATTTAATATGGAAGAGTTAGAATCATGTTTTCCCATGCATGAATGAGGGTTTGGAAACATGAAACAAGTGATAGAATGGTTAGAAGTTGAAAATTTCATGTTGAGGAATTTTAGGCATAATTTCGGCCAGATCTGGAACAGTATGAAGATGAATTGTTTTAATGATTTTGATGATTCCAATGGATCCAAAATGAGTTTTTGTGTAGGGTATAAGTGGTCCCAAGTTTATGGAATCATTAGAAAAAATTAGAGATAAGTTTGAGTCTATAGGGTTTAATGAAATCAAGAGAATGGTTAAGGGAAATTTCATATTGTTCTTGCATTGGAAATGGCTCATATTTAATGGCCATTATATTCTCCATTATGTAGGCAAGAATTTTGTTCAAGAGGGTGATTTTCAAAGTGACCAAGACAAGTTACAAAATCAAGAACAAGT
>JANTPZ010138422.1:0-13274 GCA_025593235.1 Vachellia pachyceras
AAAAAAAATTAATTAATTACAACCTGTGTTTGTTTAATTAGTTGGACTAATTAATTAACCCATGCTATACCATTAAAAGCCATAGATATATATAGTGAACGTGACATCCATACTACTAGCATTTTCTTCCCATCTAACTTAACTCTTTTTTACTAACATCCATACCCGCGTACAACACGATCAATGTGGCCATGTACTAAAACTATTCACAAGACACACATGTGGCCTATTTGGAACAACGTTTTTAAAATCTAAGCGCATGTTTAACAGTATTTTTTTGTAAAATAAGATAATCTCCTTCACATATTTACCTCGACTTACGTAAAAGTACTTCCTTATTGCGTTCTCAAATGGGCCTATCATATATGTGTGTATGACAAAAGGAACCGGACGGTTACATATGTTTGAGAATCTGTTGGGAGAATAATTTCATATAAGTTAAAATAAACATGTGAAAGGAATTTTATCTCAACTTATATAGACACAATTACATACACTATGATAAGAAACAAATGCCATTCATAACACATTTTATTTTTTTAAGAATGCTCTTTTCAGATCTCAGACAGACGTGGCCCCATCAACTACAAGTATAATACTTACTTGACACCTCCACGGAGTGATATGATTACCTTGTATTAATTAATTAATTAAGAAAACAGTTTGAGAAATCTAATCTTGAAACATTAGCACTTGATATGTGTATATATATATAGAGAGAGATAATCGTCACTTGTAACTTCATTTAAATATTTGGTTTTGATTAATTAATGGCAGAAATTAAAGAGGGGCACATTTTCACGTGATAATGGTTCATGTCAAGTGATGAGGACCATATATGGTGGGGCTTTAATTTGTAGCGTGAGATTATTGCTTTGTGTCAAATCCATCGTTTTCATTTAGTTAATTAGTTAATTAATTAATTAATAATATACTACTCCATCATCCCATGCCTGTAATTAATATTTGATTTTTGAGATTTGAATACTCTCCCATAATCAATATTACATGTAGTTGCGTGACATATGATGCTGAATTATTGTTAGTATTATTGATTATTAAAAAAATAATATATGTAACTTTCTCTTTCATTCCATCATTGTTACGTTGCAATTGCATTTTTTTAAATATAATAAATATCCATTGTAATTTTTCGCTCATGACCTAAATAAATATGAGAGAAATGGTTTTTTTACAATTTCCCATATGCAAGAGCTATTGGCATAAGAGGAGAGAGATTTCTTGAAGATTTTATCCTTAAAAAATATCATTCACATGTACATATTGGCTCCGTTTGGATAGCCCGTTGGGAAAACGGACACAGATTCCGAGGTAGTTTATATGAGAGGAAAAGTGTCTCGGTAAGCGCATCCGTTGATAAAACGGGTAAAACAAACGCACCCATTTAAATTTGGCAACTAAATTAACCTGTTTTTTTTAATATTAGAAAAGTATCTGGTTTGTTTTTTATACAAAAATCTGGATAGTAGTAGTTTATTGCATATAATACATTATTTTGTGATAAGAATGTTCATTTGACTAGTTCATATGATTGGCGTAAACTATATATCACGCAACAAAAAATTTAGAAGCAAGTATTTTATTTTTTTTTCTTGTTTTGCCAACTAGAAGCAAGTATAATGTGAAATTAATCGTAGTTATTGATTAATTATTGATTTTAGCTAAATTAAATAACTTATCACTTTCGACTTTACGATGTTGTCACAACGTACCTCAGTGGAAACGTTTTAAAGGTTTTACAATACACACATAAACATAAAAACACGGTTTTTCTTTCTTATTTTATCTTTGGCTTTTTAACCTTTTTTTTAGGTGTGTGTTATTATTTTAATTGAGGTAATTATATTTAAAATACTATTAAAAATTAAACGTAGATATCATCTCTTTATAAGGATTCGAAATCTCGAATATCATGTTAGATCCCGTGCGTTTGTTAGTTTTATAACTTTACTCACATAAATTTTTTTGTTATCCATTATTTTATATTTAATAGTCTGTCTTTATATTTAATAATTTTTGTGTATGGTCACTTAAGAGGAATGTGACGTTCTTAATCATTGATACGACAGAACAGGCCAGTGAGGAGGTGTGTACGAAACAAGCAGAGGAGGGGTCCATATCTAGACCAAGGGATCTAGCCAATTTGTCCAATCCTCCACCACCAGGATTTCATTTTTTAATTATTATTCTTAATATTTTCTTAAAGAAAGTCCCCTGTTTATATTCACAATTGAAGTTGATTTTTTTTAAAAAAAATTTATCAATTTTATCATTAGACACTTTGTAGTTTGTAGTTTTCTCATTAACAGTTTAGGTGTGTTTGGGAAGTCGGTTTAGAAGAAATAAATTTGCAGATTTCGAGGTATTTTACGGATTTCAAAATGGTTTTATTGATTTCGAGATGGTTTTAATAAATTTCAAGACGATTTTTTACAGATTTCGAGATGATTTTATATTGGAATGTATGCACCGTTTGGAAAACGATATGCCAAATAAGCACTTTTAAGTTTTAACTTAGCCCATTAGGTTAATAATACCCATCCTTGCAAAAGAAAGGCAGTACTTGCTTATTTTTGGAATATTAATCAACTTATTATTATTATAATCTGAGCAAAGCATCTACATATCATCTACTACTAGTTACTACAAGATAATTATCTGCGGAAAATCTCCAAGGACTTCCTTTTCCCCCCTTTCTTTCCTAATGGTTGGAGTTTCCTTTTGTTTCCTCTTTTTTTTTTTTTCTGGGGTTGATTTTTTTAACATGATCAATAGTTGAGGAGGGATTTGACTGCTGAAGAAGAAGAATGATATTAGGCAGTAACAGAAGTTTCCACAGCAAGCTTTCCAGGATATGCAACTTCTGATTTGATATCAGCTTCCCATAGCTCAGGCACTGCCTCCCTCAGATTGTGAATGCTTTCTAACGCATAATCTGCTCCTTTTGCTCTCTGTGATGCCCCAACCTACTCACATTAATTTCTCAAATCATTTAGACCCTCAAATCAACAACAAAATTATCAAACGCTTTGGAAATTTCTCTGCATTATGTTGTTCTGTGTCATTCCTTATTACCTGTACAGTGTAAAGGCCCAGACGCTTCCCGGCTTGAATGTTGCGGACACTATCCTCAAAGAACAACTGCAAGTGAGGGAAGGACACTGTTAGCAAAGCAGAAACAACCTTAAACTTTTTTTGTTTTATGTCTTTTTGTTGGATTGGGTTCTTACAGTTCTTTGTGGGTTAAGGTTTGCAATCTTGAGAGCCAATTCAATGGCATGTTCTGATGGTTTGCAGATGACTGGTGTCTTAGGCAACACTGAGGTATCAGCATTGGGCTTAGCAAAATGGCCTATAATGTCAAAGATTTCAGATCCATTACTGCTGCTGCTGCTTGTGGTAGGACTTGTGTTGCTCTCAAATTCATCTTCATCTTCTGTGACATTAATGTTTTTGTGGATTGGATTAAGTGTCTCAAAACATATGATCCCTTCAAAGCAATCCTCTAATCCGAGTCTGCTCAGTGCCTTCACTGCATGAACCTTATCTGCATTTGTGAATATCTGCATAATAAAAGAAAAGACAAAAATTTTAGAGTCCTCTCATGATTAGATCATGTTCAGAACTTTTTATGGTTTATGAGAAGGTAGTGGTAATTACCAGTTTCCTATATGGCAGGCTCAGCAAAAGGTTCCTCAGAACTGGGTCTGGTTTCAAGTTCTCATAAGGCAATCTCCCATGGACAAAACTGCAATATTAGCAGAATTCCAAAAAAAATCAACATCACCCTTTCAAAATGTACATTTATAATCTAAAGCCTCACTCTGGGGAGAAAAACTTGAAAGATAAGAGGTCCCTGTACCTGTGGTATTCATCATAGTCGAAGTCATATCCAATTGCCTATGTTGAGCACAAAACAGAACAACCAAGAGTGAGTCAAATTGCTGTGAATACATGAAACCATTAATGACAAGTAGCAAAACAGGGGAGGATCAAATGGCCCATACCCTAAGACCAGCCATGGTTGTTCCATAGTTTCTGTACAGAAGGTTGGACAAATCATTAATCTTGCCTCTGTCTATGCCAAGCTTCTCAACCATATAATCTGCAACAATGGTGGAAATCAAACACTGGCCATGGAGGTGAAACAGGCACAAGTGTTATATGGTAAAAGACTTGTTAGTTCTTATAAGCATACCTTGGATGTTCTTCAGGCAAGCTTTTGCAAGACCAGTACTGAGAGGATACAAAGTATCATCTAAATCTGCAACACAAAATCATAGTTAATAGTCATATCCAGAACAGTGAGAGGTTCATTCATTCATTAATTCATGTCCATTTTTAAATGTCTTTACCGAAAAGAAGGCAATCGTATTTTGGTCTCTGGGCCTGTCTGTAGCGATCCTGGTACTCCATTTCAGGCAGAAGATAACCCTAAAGAAACAGAACAATACATAAGTGAATAACAAGTCCCCGTGAGAAGCAACTCAAATTTATATAGGAAGCTCAGATTCTCTGCGTTTCTTAATCCTCAAAACTTCATGAACTTCCCGATAAAAATAGAACAAAAGAACTAGTGCCGACTCGGATTAGCACCAAAAGAAGTAAAAGAACATCCAAAGGCAGACAATGAAGACGACCGTTCAAATCAGTTGTGATAAAGCTTTCTCAGTTTTCTGAGTGGTTAGTCCATAGCAAGAGACATGGATTGGTTAAAGACACTCGACAAAATTTTCCAATGAAGAAAAAATATACAAGGTAAGAAACCCATTATATATTCACTCTGAAAAGAGTTCTTTACACATAATCAGCCCCTTTCAAAAGTGCATTAACTTTTGAGGGGGGGAACTGAGAGTTTGCGGAAAGAGCAAAAGCCAGATTTTAAAGAATCAAAATTACGGATGGATGGAAAACAGGGGTGCATTTCAAAATAACATATTAACCCAACAGAAATCCCTGGTGAACCCCAAGAACTGCGTGGAAAAATATGAACTTTTTTGAAATTCAAGATGGTATCTGATATGGGTGTTGGATAAAATGTTGTTGTGAGACATGAAGTAGCAACAGGATGAAGGATGAAACAGAGAATGAGAGAAGCCATGAACATACCAGAAAGAGAAGAAAGAGTAATTTGTTTTGATTGGGTGATTGGTTGATTGAGAGATAGAAAGTGAGAAGCAAGAAGAATGGAGAGAGTGATACAATAGTAAAGAAGGAAGGAGGAGGCAGGAGGGGGGAGGAACTGGAGAAGCAGAGGAGAGTATATATAGAGGGGGAGGGTTGCTTGTGCGTGAGGGTGTCTGTCTTTGATTGTAAACTCGGCATTATTTTATTCAATTACGTCTGATGACCAATGAGATTCACACCCATTATTATTATTATTACTATTGTTATTTTATTCTCAATTTCACTTCTTCAAGAAAGAGACGGCTAATTTTATTTGGTCAAGTTTTTTGACCGCATTCAAAAATCAAACTCTGTTTTCGCATCTTCAACTGTGGAAAACCCATGGTCATTTTAGGGCAAGAAAGAAAGAAAGTATCAGTAATTTCCATTTTTACCATTTTATAACTCCTTCAAAATCTTGCCTTTTAAACAGTAAGAGAAAGTCCACTCTGTATCGTGTTCCTTGATCAGTATTAGCATTTAAAAGAAAGTGGTAGAATGGTAGTATTTTCTTTTGAGGTGAGCAGTAGTGTTGAAAGACTTGGTCCGTTATGAACTTGGAGAATAATTGAAAAGTAAAACAGAAATGGTGGAATCGATTATAAAAAAAAAAGAGGATTTTTCTTAATCTGTGTTTGATTAAATTTAATGAGCGGTAAGAAGATAGGTTAAGGGTTGGAAACACGCAATAGAAGTCAAGTAAGTTTGTTTTCATCACTTGGGATTTGAGAAAGGTATCCATTTGCTCCTATGGACTTTATTCTGTCATCGTGAACCATCATCATTATTTTTTATTATTAGGAGTAAGAAATATGTAAGAACAAAGCGAACAGCAAATGCAATGAACAGGGGAAGGAAAGTTATATGCTTTTTTTATTTTAAATGACATGAAAAAAATGAGAGCAGGCCTGAGATATGCGAAGAATTCTGTATGGTACTCTTTTGAATATATTGTGCATTATTGACTTTACGCGTATTTTGTTTTCAAGAAGAGAAGTTACGCGTAGTTGAAGAAAGCAATGGCGTCAGATTGGAGGAAGATGCAATTAAGGGAGGAAGCAATGTGTGTGTTTGAAAAAACGTTAGTAGAAAGGAGTCACAAATTCCGAATTTGTTTTATAAATTTTGAGATGATTTTTATAAATTTTAATATGATTTTTATCTTGACTAGCGTGTCAATTGAAAAAATAGAACTTCCAAACATGCTAGACAAAAGAGTTAAAAAAATTGTGTTTGGCGACATTTTTTTGGGGGGTTCAAAATGAATTCCAAACCCAAAAATCTGTTTACTTGCAGATTTTAGTATTTGATAATTCATTATTTTAAAATAAATGCACTTTAAATTTAATGTTTATTTAAATACAAATATATTTTACTAAAATGCATTCAAGATAAAAATGTATTTTCCCAAACAGTTATTTAAACGTGCATGGTGGGGGATCTGGACGGCATAATGGAGGTAGGCAAGCAGTGCACCTTTTGTACAGCTCACAGGAACCTCGCTTTGATCGTGCACACGTTTTATATTATTATATATATCTTTTTTTCAGATCTCGGCTGCCCCTCCCTTTTCCTACCACATCATGATCAACGTTGTAAAAAAAAATGTTTATTGATTTTTTTAAAAAAATAATACTATTTTTTTATCATGTCTTCGTGAAAATCCCACTTTTGTTTTTGTAATCGACATCAGTATCAGAGAGAATCGTAAATTTTTAAGATGTAAAACAAATTGATATGCCTATTTAAAATTAAAATGTTATAATTAAATACTGCCTTGGCCTCACCCAGCGGCGGAGCCACAACCTCAGAGTAGTAGGAGCAATTTTTTTTTCAAACAAATGACAACAAATTTATTAGTGTAAATAATTTGAGTGGGTTCAAATCTTAAATATCAATGATTGTAAAATAAAAATCTAATAACTATTTATATATAATAAAAAAATTTCATTGGAGACAATTGTCCACTCTATCAAGTATGTGGCTCCGCCACTGGCCTCACCCTCACCTAACATACAAGATGGCATATTCACGTGAACATCCATATTTTAAACAACTCTAATCCTCCTTCTTTCCCCACAGCTGTTCTCCTCCCTCCCTCTCTCTCTCTCTCCCTCCCTCTCAATTTATCTGTTTAATTACTTCACTTATCTTCCCCCTGTTTTCAGCCTTTACCGTTAAAGTAAGAGCCTCTTTCAAAATTATTTTTACAGGTTTTGAGTTAAAATTTAAATTTTTCGAAGGATATCTAAATTTTAAAAGATTGTGTTTGATAAGTTATCGGATTTGTTTGGCGGAGCGTTTTCAAAAGCCAAACACACGTTCGACTGTGTTTTTCTACAAAACAAGATAATCTCCTTCATATATTTATCTCGGCTTGAGTAAAAGTACTTCTCTACCGCGTTTCTAAACGGGCACATTATCTTTTTCGGAGTTCGAAGTAAAAAGTGGGTAGGAGAGATGATAGAAAAAGAAATAAAATGTAAGAAAAATAAAATTTATTAAAAGAGATGGTGTGATTTGACAAGAAAATAACTTTTTTAAAACCTAGGTTTCAAACCGAGATTTTGTATTCAAAATAGTTTTTCTGAAAAATGTGAGTATTTAGATAAAACTTATGTTTCGGGGTAAAACCTAAATTTTAAAATCAAACCTAGATTTCAGAATGGGAAGCCAAACAAACCTTAAATCATCATCTCCAAAGTATTTCCTCTCAAGATTTCTTCTCAGCGTACATATGCTTTTATTGAAAGTAATTTGTTCAAGTCGTAATCAGCCACTAATACACTGAATACGAAACATTTTTAAATAATGTATAAAATTTAA
Source organism: Vachellia pachyceras (assembly GCA_025593235.1). Taxonomy (NCBI): domain Eukaryota; kingdom Viridiplantae; phylum Streptophyta; class Magnoliopsida; order Fabales; family Fabaceae; genus Vachellia; species Vachellia pachyceras. The sequence continues at coordinate 8,014 of JANTPZ010138422.1, forward strand.
AAATAGGTAAATGGGCTTGCTGTTCAAGCGATGTGCGTAAGAACCTCCATTAAAATCTTTTACAGTTTGGGATTTTGAGTTCAAACCCTCTATAAAACAATATAATTGGTGTATGATTTATGGTGACAGGAAAAAAAAAAAAAGATAACACATATAGATTTTAACTAACAATTGTCAACAACAACAATAATCAATACGAAAAAAATAAATCGAATTTTTATTTACTATTCAAATGCCTTGGTTACTTTAACTAAAACAGAGTCTTCATCATATATTATTACATTATATAAAGCAGTACAATTTGGGTGAACTACATAGATTTGTAAGATCCCAAGGAAGCAAGTTATTTATGAAAAAGATCCCAAGAGTTGTTAATGACAGCTACTCCACTTATCAATGGTGCTCATCGATTTATCATTGATAACCTCTTAAGACTTTTTCATAAATAACTTTGTTACTCGGACCTTATAAATAATTTCCCATTAATCTATCCTCATGTCAGTACAACTCAGATCCGGTCAACAATAATAATAAATTAAAGTCTATTTAGTATTTAGTATAAGGTTTTTTTATATAAAAAAAGTCCAACGTATATCCCTTCATTAGCAGATTGAGCAAGATATGGAATCAGCATTCAGGATTGCATAATTGTGTTGCCACACTCTCACATTGGATCCGTTTGGTAAAGTGATGGAGAAGTACTTTTATCATTTACAAGGTAAATGTGTAAAGAAGATTATCTCGTTTTATGAAAAAAAAACACCGTTGAACGTATTTTTGGGGTGTTGAGAAGCTTTCCCAAACACCCCAATTAAGGACTCCATGATTGAGGACGTACAGCATCACTTAGCTTATCTATAAAAAATAATTCATTAATTTTTTAGCTGCCATGCATGATGCATCTAGAGGAAGATAAATTAATTAATGGTCACATGGAAATAATTGTGTATTTTTTTGGAATCCGTTAGAAGAATGGAGTGATTTTATAAATTTCGAGATAATTTTACAGATATTAAAATGCTTTTTTACGAATATTGATATGTTTTTTATAAATTTCGATATGCTTTTATTTTGATTCACGTGAATTATCATAATTAAAGAGAGATGGGTTTCTCATTACATGTAATTACAGGATGTGCACGGTGGTATATGCATATTTGGAATAATCAACTCGGGGACAGCTGATCGGTGTGAGGTGTCAATAATTAAGTGAAAATGATAACTCTATAAAGAAACTCCTTCTCTCACCTTATTGTAAGGAACAAATTATTGAAACCTAAGATTGTATCTAGGGGTGGAAACATGTCAGGTCAAGCTCCACCCAAAATAGGCCTAGCCTGTTTGGGTGGAATCTGGCCTGACCTGTGACCTATATGCAGGCTTATTTTTTGGCCTAGGCATGGGCCTGTTTTAGGCCTGGCCTATGGCCTGTATAAAAGCCTGTTAGATTAACAGACCACAGGCAAAGGCCTCACATAGGCCGAAAACAAGCCTAAAAAAATAAATTGTGAATCACAATAATAAATTAAAATCATCCAAAATACCCACTAGCCACAAACAACCTAATAATACTTGTACCAGTCAGCTAATTACAAATTAGACATGCTACAACAATGGACATTCCCCAATACAATTAAACATGACATATAAATGGCTCTGTCATGGACAAACATCCAATATTCACAGCAGCAGGAGCATAATATTCTCATTAACAAGTAACATTCCGTGGAACTTAGCACAAAAGGATAAAGGAAAGGGGGCAACATACTGTAAAGTTGACACCCATGCTCTAGCTGCATGAGGAGTCTCATCACAAAGAAAGTAATCCTTTTTTATGGACTTCCAATATCTAAGGAAGATGGTTAAGTATACAGGTAGAGCATTTTTCACTCAACTCTCAGAAATATATTGCTTATAAAACTCAAAAATGATGAAAAACAATAAAATGGATACAAAAGCAGCAACCATCATACTTTGGCAGCCCCCTGAGTAATAAATTACAGGGGTGAGTGAGCAACATGTCAACAAGTATTAAAAGAAAACTTCATTAAATAAAAAGCTTAGAAATAGATTGATTCTATGAACATCATCCTTCATCCTTACTGGAAGTTTACAGTAAACACAGTAATTGTGCTATCTAAAAATAAACCAATTGTTGGATCCAAAATAACCCAACACTCGTTCCATTTCTTTAGTTGTAACCACAAAAATGATTTGCATTAGCTAGCAAATAATACAAAAGTAAGCAAGTCAACATTATCTGAAAATATCAGCAAGCGAATAGAGAAACTCCAAACAAGCTGGTATTGAAAATAAAAATTACTATTCAATGACTCGTCAGGCCAGAACATGTTGGAATTTTTTACTAAGCATGTTTTTAAAAAATAATCTGCTCTAATGAATATTAAAAAAAACTCATTTGAAATCGACATTCGATCAATTTCAGATTAATCTATAAGAAGATTACCATACATTTATGAAGCTTCTAAGGCCGAGAGTGATCAGATATGCGATTTTGCCACAACCCACTGACTAGAGATTTCAGTGAGACGACTTGAGAGTTGAGACGAGGTTGAGTGGCAAGAGACACACAACTGATTGTGATTCGAAGTTTCGAACTTTCAGACAAAAAAAAGCATTCGGAAGAAGATGGCGACCTAGACCAACGCATGTAAAAAAAAACCTAAACCAAAACTCACCAGATAAAAAATTGAAACAAATTTCAGTCCCACTTAGCTACAAATCCAAGGCATTGATTTAAGACCCAACGTACCAAAACTCACCTTGGAAGCAACCATTTCTGAGAGAAGATGAATGCATGAAGCACTCCGATGCCTCTCTAGTCTCTCCCCTTCTCTCACTGCCACAAGACAGAAAAGTAGGGTTTTCGTTTGTGATTAATGTTAGACCAGCTGTCACCCAAGAGGGGGTGAATTGGATGTCATAAAAATTTTCGTTAAATCAAGAAGTAAACAAAAACCAAGTTATTGAAAGAAAGAGCATAGCAGAGAAGATGAACACGGTGACTTATCCTGGTTCGGTCCTCATGACCTACATCCAGTCCTCAGAGCTCCTCTGAGATTTTCCAATCCACTAACAACAATAACATCAGGCTTCTCAAGCCTTTACAAAGGGAATCACACTCTCCCTCACGATTTGCACTATAACAGAGACCAACATGCTCTGCTTTCTCAACTCAAACTCAACCCAACAAGCTCAAGATCCCAATCTTGAGTTTCTCACTGAAATACAATAAGTTTGGATGAATTGATATACTCTCTCAAAGAGTGGATAGATAAACATTGAAGCTCTCAGAGAAGTATAATATCAGAGTCCTAATGTGGTGGGATTTCCACGAATCCACACTCTCTGTTTTGAGCTTAATGACTCCATATACTTCATCTCATCTTTTTCTCTGTTGGTTGCTTCCTCCTATTTATAGATGTTGGCAGAATATATCCGTTGGAGAGGAGCGTTGTATTTTTTGTTCAGCTTTGGCTCTTGTGCTCTGTTTTCCAAACTTGGTCTGCTCTGACAGATTTGTTTGCTGAAAGAGAAAGAATAGCCGTTGAAGTTCTGACAAGAAGCAAGTGTTTGTTGAAGAAAATTAATCCGTTAGAGATTGTTTTGCTTCTGTTACACTTGTGCTTCAATGGATGAGGCTGTATAATTTCTGCGTTAAATGGCTCTGACACGAAGAGAGACGTTGTCTGTGAATTTATCCGTTGAGAGCCCATGCTGGAGAAGTATTCAGAGATGCATATTCCCTGTTAACAAGTCTAAGCATAAAGCATTTATGAGAGCAGCCACAATTCAAAATGTCGTTACACTAATAAGGAAAGTAGGTGAGTAGAGTAGATTGAGTGTGTCAGACATAAAGCTGTCAGAGAGAGAGAGCTGGTACTCGAGTGAAAGATTTTAGTACTCGAGTGTTGCTCAGAAAATTTCAAAGTAAAGTTCAATGCTTTGATGTAATACTCAAGTGTTATGTGAGAGTGTTATGAAAAGGATCAAATACTCGAGTGATAAATCTCAGTGCTTGAGTGTTAATAATACTTTCTAGAAATACTCGAGTGTTCTGTGCAAGTGATGAAAAATTATTTTGTCAAACCATAATACTCGAGTGATGAAATAATGATGCTCGAGTGTTAGTAATACTTGAAGTGAATACTGAAAGTGTTGATATAGAGTATTGATGAACAGTAGAATTTTTCAGCTCGACACTCGAGTGATAAAAAGCTGGTACTCGAGTGTTTGCAATACTTGCTATCAATACTTGCAGTGTTGGCTTCCAGTGTTGAGAGTTAAGTCACAACACTCGAGTGCTAGAAATCTGTGCTCGAGTGTTGTCTCTGCTGGAAGCTTTCACTTGAAGTGTTACTTGACAGCATTGATGAAAGTCTCAACACTCGAGTGTTGAAAATGCAGTGCTCGAGTGTTGGCTCTGCTGTCAGCCAATGCTGGAAGTGTTGTCTTGAAGTGTTTTCAAAAACCTCAATACTCGAGTGCTGGAAATCTGGTGCTCAAGTGCAGCTTGTAGCTCAACTTGCAATGACCATAACTCTCTCATTTCAACTCCAAACCTTGCATATAATATATCAATGGAAAGCCCTGCAAGTATACTTTCATATGCAATAAGAATTAGTCTCAAATAATGTATATAAAGAAAGTTATGATAGATAAAATAAGCACATGTCAGACATGATGCGTTCAGTTTTGACCACCAATTTTAGAAATTCATATCTCTTTCATTTGAAATCATTTGACGTTTTTCTTGGTGTCTATAAAATGAATTTTGAGTCTAGTTTCATATGAAATTTGTTTCACATCAATCGGAGTTGTATTTTAGGAGATATGGTCAAAATACCAAACATATATCAAGCTGTCAGAAAACAGAGGACCCCAATGCTCGAGTACTAGAGATCCAGTGCTCGAGTATTGAGTCCCAGAGGTCAATACTCGAGTGTTGTGATCCAGCGCTCGAGTGTTGACTCCCCAGATGTCAATACTCGAGTATTATGGCCCAATACTCGAGTGTTGAGCCCAAAAACTCAACAGGAAGCCCCGAAAACTCATCATACTTGAGTGTTTGACTTTGTGCTCGAGTGTTAACTTCCAGAATCAGTTTTGAACATCCGAATAAATCTGAGATAATGATAAAATATCTATTTAAAACATTTTAACATTCAAAAAGAATTATTTAACTAAATCATCCTCCAATTAACAGGATGCATAAATATTGATTAACCAATATGCATTAT
>JANTPZ010138426.1:0-43349 GCA_025593235.1 Vachellia pachyceras
TTCGGAGCAGTTGAGACGAGTTGGAGTATTTTCAAAGATTCAGACTTTGGTTTTGTGAAACTGACGGCTTTTAATCACTCATCTCTTCTGTTTGAGTATAAGAAGAGCAGTGATGGGAAGGTCTATGACTCCTTCACAATCTCAAGGGACTATAGGGATGTCTTGGCCTGTGTTCATGACGGTTGTGAACCCATTACTCTCGCCACTTGAAATTCTACTCACTTCTAGAAAGTGTTTGTTTTGATTAATAACTATGTGTGGCTTTGGTTTAACTTATTTTGAATTATTTTGTGCTGTACGAGACAAATATATCTTTATAATAAAACGCAAAAACATCTATTTTAAATGTCTCTAGCGTGATATGGAGGTTCACTTTCATTTCAAAAGCTTGAGCACCTGAGAATTATGTGATAGTAATTCATCTTTCTGATATTACCAGTTCATAGTTTATGGTAGCATGGTGAGCTAATTGATTAAAACACAAACAGTCAAATGCATCATACATAGTTGAGATTGGATCTAGTTTTGGGCATTGCAGATACAAACACATCTGCCTTGGCTGCAGGTCATGTTAGTGCAAGGGCCAGGGGGGCATAGCAAGTGCCTGCAATCAGTAGGGCTTGTGCACTGCTGAGCCAAACTGTTAACATCACATATGCAATCTCCCTTATAACACACTGCTTTGGTTTTGCATCTCATTTGGCACTCATGATCTCCACTGCATTCTAGCCTTTCTTGCCCCATTGAAATGCCTGCCCAATCATCATCATCATCATCATCATCATCATACATATAAGATCACATAAACTAGGCTATGGCACTGGTCAATTGTTGGTAGATATTTTAGTGACTTTGTTAATATATGTTTAATCACACTAATCAAATTATGAATCTATGATATCCTTCTGATTAGCGATTGGTTCCAAAATGTGTGGCGGTTTCTTTTGCATATATTTGAATCAACCTTTGACCCAATTGAATTTTGAAGTAAAAGCTGCTTAAAAGTACAAGTTAAAATGGAATTTGATTTCTCGTCGTAAACATAAAGGGAGAAGAATGGTTGCTAAAGATGGTTTTTAGAGGTGGGTCCCACCTTATTTTTTAAACAAAAAAATAAAATTACTCTGACAACCCAATAACTTCCATCTTTGGAAAAATATTCCACGAGAACAAAATGTACCGATTAAGTCTTTTTTTAGCATTTATAATTTGCCCAATAGTATATTAATGTTTTTGTTTTTATAATTCTTATTTTTAATATTTTTTAAAAGTTATAAAATTATATGCATATAATATGTATGTGTATGCAATAATATTTATACCCTTTAAGTTGTTTTACATCTAAACTTGATTTCAGTACGTTAGTTGTGTAATTAAAGAGTATATAACCAACAGAAAATAATAATAGTTATATCAATATCAAATATAAAATTTATAACAAATCATATTATACAAAAGTTAAAATCACAAAAAAAAATTCCAAAATTTATATAATAACGTGTTTGGTATCACCAGGGAGAGAGAGAGAGAGAGTGATATTTACCATAAATTGTAAATGTGAAGAGAAGAACGAGAAAGAGTGCTGGTAGGAAAGAAATGTTTTTCATGATTTCTTCGTACTATGAATTTCTGAAAAAAAAAATAAAGAGAACTGCTTGTGATTCTTGCAATGCTAGTTCTTCTTATATAAATATATGTTAACTTAAAGAACAAAAGGAAGGATATAAATATATGTTAACTGAATTATGAATAAAGATTTGAATCTGAAATTATTTCTTATTTACAGAATAAATGATAACATTTAATGCTGGAGATTTTTTCAAGTATAAGTAATTCAGTAGATTTTAATAATTGAAAATGTTAAGTGAATTATGGATAAGGATTTGGATTTTTCTAATTTTAAAAATATTAATAGAATTTGATGCAGTAGATTTTAATAATGGAAAAACTGCACAAGAAAAAATAATCCCTAAATTCTAAATTGGTTTGCACATGGTTTAAGGTAACAATATTTGAGTTTTTAGGAATGTCACTGGTGTTTCCATTAATTAGCTAAACGTATATCAAATAATATTACCTCCATATGATCACAGAGAAAGCAAAACAAATTTTCATCATTGTTCAATCATATTATAAGTTGTCTTAATATATTAACTATTATATGAAAAGGTGATTTTTATGAAACATTATTTTATAAAATAAAATGTATAAAATATATGAGATGAAATTGAATAGTATTTTATATTTTATTATTTAAAAACTTTATTTCATTATATACAATGATAGATAAATAGTACAAACGTAATTTTTTTTGGGAAGAATTGGAGCTAAATCCTAATTGAAAAATTAATTAGAGAATGAGACATGTCATTGAATCTTTATGAAAGTTCATTTATATATTGTGGAAGCTCATTTGCATATAGAGAATGTCAATTACATAATATGAAGTTTAGTTGCATATAATGTGAAAGTTCAATTACATATATTGTGGAACTAATTAGAGAATAAGATGTCATTGAACCCTTATAAAAGCTCATTTACATATTGTAAAAGCTAAGTTGCATACAGGAAATGTTAGTTGCATAATGTGAAAACTTAGTTACACATAATGTGAAAGTTCAGTTACATAATGTGAAAAATCAGTTGTATAATTTAAAATGTTCAATTTCACAATTAATTTTCTAATAGGGACTTATCAGTTGTATAATTTAAATCAGTTATATAATTTAAAATGTCTTAAATCAGTTGTATAATATGAAAAAAATTATAACGTTGAACATGCATACGTTTTTATAAGCAAAAAGTAAAAAAGAAATACACACACTGTATATATATATAAATAATAACCATAGCTACAATTACATCTCAAGTTGGGTAAAGAAGAACGGGAAACGCATGTTCATATTTGTCAATTGCTGAACACAAAGCTTTTGATCAATGTTATTAAATCAGACTGAACCGGTCGGTTCGGATTGGAAACCAGCAAATCGTCCACTGGCTTAGTCCGATTTGATGTCTGACCCCGTTTTGGGGTCAACCCGCCTGGTTGGGGGTTGACCCGGTCATATTTTCTTCTTCTTTTTAATTTTTTACAAAATTTTATTAGGATGAAGGTGAAGTTGTTGGATTAGAATGTGATATGAACAATAGAATATAAGAAGTATGAATCACAACTTGAGGGATTATGGTTTTCTTCATCAGTGGAAGGCACATATACGTCCTAGAAAAAATAGAAGGTGATAAAATGAATGAAGATAGTACAGTCAATTGTAGTGTAAGTCAAATGATAAATCTGTATAGACCCTAGAAGAATACAAATTGGTATTTTCCCACCTAAGCTTCCATACTGTCATTTTGTTCCATGTTGATTGCTCTTATCTCATTTGTAGAATACATGGAGGAGAATATTTTGGTGTTTGAAGGGGGAAAATAAAACGTGAGAAGGAAAAACTAAATATCCCTTATCATATATATTTTGATATTTTGTTAGGATGAATATTTTGAAACTGAGATATTGGATAATAGATAATTTATAAATATATTATTGATTTGATAATTGTTATTTTGTTAATAATGGAATTTACTACTTATTTTTTGAAATTTTTAATTTTAGATAGTTTGATGTGTCAATGTGTGATAATATTTATTTTTTTAATTCCTCACCGGTCTGACCCCCGGTCTGACCCACTAACCCTTAACTCACTACCTTATCCGGTTCAGTCATCGGTCCGGGTTTAATAACCTTGCTTGACTTATTCAGGATGGCAAAGCTCATAAACAAGCCAAGTTACAAATTTGAGTCTTTCTTCTGAGAAACATTAGTTTTAACTTTCTATTTAAATGAATTATTTTCAATTTGATTGTTGATGCAGGTTTGGATTTATACCGACAGTGAATATTTTTCTTCAAATCATCGTGAAAAATATTACATGGGAGGAATTTTTCCGGTGAAAAGTACTAAATTGGAAAAAAAAAATATCAGTCTTTAGGCCTTGTTTGGTACATGGCATTAGAGAGTTGGTATTGGTATTGGCATTGGCATTGGTATAGCTTATTTTAATGTGTTTGGTTTAGGTATTAAGTAATGCATGAATTATTACAATCCCATTCAGGTGGGATTGCTTCAATGCCACCATTGGTAAAGCTCACATTTCCCATTAACCCTTTTTTTTATGACTACTTGACTATGTCATATTCAAATATTGTCAAACTCAATTGAAATTAAATTTTCCAAAGATTCAGAACGAAAATGGAACTACGATAAAATTCAGGACGAAAATTTATTATTACAGTGTTCATATATGATTTTGTGGTAGATGATTACATGACGATAGAGAAATGTTGGGATAATTGTAGTTTTGGGCTTGAGACAGCGAGAGAGTTAGGTAACAGTGGGCTTGGGCCCAAAACTCTGAGAGTTGGTTCCAAGGCAAACGCAGATTCCATTCAAACACACAGGAGGTCCGATGTCACATACGCTCCCCGGAAGACAATCTCTATCTGTACGGCACCCATTGGTTTGCCCTTCTGAAATGCCTGTACACAATAGTTAATCACTCAGTGGGGGCCACCATTTACACCTTATGTAAATTTTATTTTTTTGAAAATAAAATTATCTTAATGAAAGCAATGTATATTTTATACACCGCTGGAGGGGAATAAATATTCAGAAATTCTCTGTTTTCAACATTAGTTTAACAAATATGATTTTCGTATTGTGAGTACTCTCTTCGGTTTATGATTTTTTAAAGGGAAAATTAGTTTTTTGCTCAGTTTAACTCGGTCCCTAAATTTGGACTAGGTATAAGTTAATCCTTATTGTTTTGAGTACTCAACCGTAACTTAGTCCCTCAATTTTGACACAATGTAACTCAATCTGTATAGTTTCAACTATTTATAATTTAAAATAAATTATAAAATGGTCAAAACTACAGTATTGAATTAAAGTTGGTCAAAATTTAGAGATTGAGTTACAGCTAATTTAAAACACATGGATTGAGTTGCATCGAGTCAACGTTTAAGGATTGAATTATAATCAAGTCAAAAGTTGAGGGACCAAAAGATTGTTTCCCCCTTTTTAAATTGTGATATCATGTGGTTAAATAGTATAACCAACAAAAATTAATTGGCTTGTTTGATAGCACATTTTCAATCACGTTGCACGTAAATCAAAATAAAATTCCTCTCACACACTTATCTTGAAATTCGTAAAATCGTTCTTTCAATAGATTCATAAACAAGTACAATATCTATGTCAATATATCATCTATGCCAAATTTACAACAATTTGTATTATACTTGGCCAAGGATGCTCAAAATCTGATATAATATTATGTTTAGGGTCTCCAAAAGAAATTGATGCTTACCGTAAAGTGTAGATGAGGAAACAAGGAGAACAAGAAAGAGGGCTGACATGAAAGAAAACTTTCCCATGATTTCTCTGCTCTGAGAATTTATGAAGTTATATGCTCTAAGAGAATTGCTTGTGTTTCTTGCAATGTCAGCTCATCTTAAATACACGCACCATAGCAAGTGGATAGGATCATAAAGATTTGGATTTGGAAATATTTTCTTATTTTAAAAAATAAATTATGGTATTTAATGAAGGGTAAAGTAGCACTTATCACCACAATATTATTTCTCAATTGCATCTATCTAGCACCCTCATCTTTTTTAGTGAGATTTATGACTAAAATTGCTAGATTGCTTATGTGGAAATTTTAATCGTGTTAGATAGTAGATCTCTGCCATGTCATCAACCTGTGTTGCATTAAAAAAATTTCCTCTATGTTAACAAACATCGGAAGCAAGTGGGACTGCACCAAATTTAAAACATTAAAGATAAAATTGCACTAAAAAAAGATGGTGGTGCTGGATGCACCTGATAAATTGAATTGGGGTGATGGGTGTTGCTTTATTCATTAATGAATTGTATTTTTTGGTGTAAAATGGTTGATACAATAATATTTTATTTGAATGAATGTCCATAATCTCTCAAGATTAAAAAAATTTTGTTATGACTTTCATGAATCATTCCAATAAATATTGAATTTCGAGTTTGGTAAAGATATGTATTGAAGTTTGGTGGTTGAGGCAATAGAATCTTACAAGATTGTATGTTACTTTACGCCTCGTTCATGAATCTAGATGCTAGAACATTCATTCTTGTGTAACGTATATAATAGCAATTATTTGATTTTGAGAAATCCAAATCATTATTTGGCATAAACACAATGTAATTTATGTGTTGGTATTTAATTATCGGAGTCCTTATAAATAGAGACTCGATTTAAATTCTTGGGCATGCATATGAATCAATGGAAATGGTGAGAAAGGATTAATCTCCTTTCTCTCTCAAGATTTTTCTTTTGATCTTATCATATTTATGTTCATTAGTTTTATAACAAACAATCAAGGAATAGTGTGTCCTAAATGGTTTGCGGCGATTCAATATTTTTTATAGGAATAATTTAATATTCATTTTAATGAGTTTCTGATTTAGTATTCTAATATATTGAATATTAAATAAAAAGTGTTGTTTCATGAAATAAGTGTTTGAGCAAATTTCAGTATATAATTAAAGTTAAGTAGGATTGAAAAAGATTGTATCATCAACAGCTAAAAACAACAAAATTTAACTACTGCAGTCAACGTAAGATGAAAGAATAGAACGAAGAAAGATTGCATTGCTAGGATTGATTGAGAGTATAGATAATTAGATAGCAGAAGAGAGAAAAGCAAGGGAAATAAGAGAGAATGTTGTGAGTACAGTGTGTTTGATGTGTTTACAATGAAAGGTATGGTAAAATAAATAGTTAATCACCGTCTGTAGCCGCTCATTGGCTGCCTCTAACAATCCTCGAGAATCTACAGATCACAACTGCTTGGTCCAATGAGTTCGAGGGGTTGGCGATAAACACAAGCTCCAAACGTAGTTTCACGTGCTTTCTAGGTGTTTGACCATTGGAGACTCCTGATGAATCATGTCTTGAGCTGGTCTTGCACGCTAGACCTTGGATTGGTGTCTTCTGCAAGCGAATGAATGGTTTGCACATGGTCTAAGGTAACAATATTTGAGTTTCTAGGAGTGTTCCTTGTGTTTCCATTTATTGGCTACCATATCTTAAATAATATTACCTCCAATACGATGGCGGTAAGAGAAAGCAAAACAAATTTTCATCATCGTTCATTTATACAAGTTGGTGCTAATATATTAACTATTATGTAAAAAGGTATTTTTTTATGTAACATTATTTTATAAAATAAAATGTATAAAATATCAGATGAAATTGAATGATATTTTACATTTTATTATTTAAAAACATTATTTCGTTAGTATACAATGATAGATAAAAAGTACAAACGTAATATTTTGGGAAGCATTGGAGATAAACAAGCCAAATTACAAATTTGAGTCTTTCTTCTAAGATACATTGATTTTAACTTTCTATCTAAATGAATTCTTTTCAATTTGATTGTTGGTGCTGGTTTGGATTTATACCGACAGTGAATATTTTTCATCAAATCATGGTGAAAAGTATTACATGGGAGGAATTTTTCGATGAAGAGTAACAAATTGAAAAAAAAATATCACTTCCAATCCTTAGGCCCTGTTTGGTACATGGTATTGGAGAGTTGGGATTGGTATTTGCATTGGTATACCTTGTTTCAGGGCTTGTTTGGAAACCCATTCTGAAACTTAGGTTTGGTTTCAAAACCTAGGTTTTACCTCAAAATTGAGGTTTTGTCCAAGTAAAAAATTTTTTCCTGAAAACTATTTTAGTTACAAAATCTTGATTTGAAACATAGGTTTTCTCTTTCCTACTTTTTCCTTTTTTTTTACTTTTTCATCTTTTCTCTTTCCTACTTTTTTCCTTCTTTCTCTTTCCTACTTTTTCTTTCTTTCTCTTTCCTCTTTCCTACTTTTTCTTTCTTTTTTCCTCTTTCCTACTTTTCATTCTTTCTCTTTCCTCTTTCCTACCCACTTTTTTGCTTTGGAATCCGTAAAAGCTAATGGCACCGTTTGGCAAAGCTTATCAACCCCCTAAAAGCACGTTCAACAGTATTTTTTATAAAACAAGACAATCTCCTCCACACATTTACCTCGGCTTGCGTAAAAGTACTTCTCTACCGCTTTCCCAAACGGACAACTTCCTAAACACAAATTATTTTTTAAAACCTAGTTTTACTTCGGAATCTGTAAAAGCCGTTTTCCAAAATCTATTCTCCAAAACCTAGGTTTTGCCTTAAAATCTGTAAAAGCTATTTTCCAAAATCTATTCTTTAAAAATCTAAGTTTTACCTCGGAATATGTAAAAGCTATTTTTAAAATCATATGTTTGGTATAAGGTATTAAGTAATGCATGAATTGTTACGATCCCATACGGGTGGATTGCTGCAATGCCACCATCACCGTGGCATTGCAAAATTAATATTATGATTGAAGATGGTTGTGCACAGTGGAGAGTGATGACAACGATGGTAGTGAAGTCGAAAGTCATATGTTGAAGGTCAAATGTTTTTTTTTTTTGGTAGTTTAGATGTTGAAGGTTGAAGATGTACGGAGTTATTCATCTAGTCTTTAATGCTAAGGATATTACAGTCATTTTATAATTTTTGAATGATTCTGAAATGAAATAAAAATAATATTCTCTTCAAACATCACTTCATGCCAAATTTAATTTCAAATTCCAATCTTTCTCCTGATTGCAATCTCAATCCTACTCCCAATCCTAAAACCAATCCATCAAAATTCAATTCAATGCTATGAACTAAACATGGCCTTAACGTAATATCAGGTTGATTAATTTAAAAATGTTAAATAAGTTAAATAATTAAAGAGAATATGAGCTCCGAGTTCTTAGTGCCCTTTAAAGAAAATATTGGGTTAATTTTTCCAGTTAATCATTTTTATATGGCTTCATGACTGATTCTAGTCCAATATTGTTGAACTCAATTGAAATTAACTTTACAACGAAAATGGAACTGCGATAAAATTCAGGACGAAAAATTTATTATTACGGAGGTCATATAAGGTTTTGTGGGAGATTATTACATAACGATAGAGAAATATTGGGATAATTATAGTTATGGGCTAGCTTGAGACTGCGAGAGAGTTAGGTAATAGTGGGCTTGGGCCCAAAACTCTGAGAGTTGGTTCCAAGGCAGACACATGTTCCGTCCAAACACACAGGAGCTCCGCTGTCACATGCGCTCACCGGAATACAGTCTCTATCTGTACGGCACCGATTGGTTTGCCCTTCTGAAATGTCTGCATACAATAGTTAATTACTTAGCAGGGGCCAACATTTACACCGTTTGAGGGGAATAAATGCTTAACAATTCTCTTTTTTCAACATTAGTTTAACAAATATGATTTTAGTATTGTGAGTAATCTCATCAGTTTATGATTTTTAAAGGGAAAATTAGTTTCTTGTCCCTTAACTTTTAATTCGGTTGTAACTCAGTTCCTGAATTTCGACTACGTGTAAGTCAGTCCTTATAGTTTTAACTCAATCGTAACTTGGTCCCTGAATTTGACACACTATAATTCAGCCTTTATAGTTTTAAGTATTTTATAATTTAGACTGAATTATAAAATCATCAAAACTAAAGTGATTGAGTTACAATATGTCAAAATTCAGGGGCCGATTTACAACCGATTCAAAACTATAGGAATTGAGTTGTAACGAGTTAAGGATTAAGGACTGAGTTACAATTAAATCAAAAGTTGAGGACAAAAAGATTAATTTCCCCTTTTAAAATTACGATATGGTGTGATTAAATAGTATAACCAACAAAAAAATTAATATCTATATCAATATATGATTGATGCCAAATTTAAAACAATTTGTATTATACTTAGCCAAAGAGGCTAAAAATCTAATATAATATTATGTTTAGCATCTCTAAAAGAAATTGATGCTTACCATAAAGTGTAGATGAGGCAACAAGGAGAACAAGAAAGAGGACCGACAAGAAAGAAAACTTTCCCATGATTTATTTGCTCTGAGAATTTATGAAGTTAAATGCTCTGAGAGAATTGATTGTGCTTCTTGCAATGTCAGTTCTGCTCATCTTAAATATATGTATTGTAGCAAGTGGATTGGATCATAAAGATTTGAATTTAGAAATAGTTTCTTATTTTAAAAAATAAATTATGACATTTAATGAAGGGTAAAGTAGCACTCTTCATGATAATCTTAGACGTGCATCTAGCACTGTCATCTTTTTTCAATAAGATTTATGACTAAAAATGCTAGATTGCTTACGTGGAAATTTTAATAATGTCATATAGTATATCTTTCCATGTCATCTACCTGTGTGGCAATAAAAAAATTTGCCTATATGTTAACAGACATTAGAGGCAAGTGGAATTGCACCAAATTTAAAACATTAATGATAAAATTGCATTAAAAAAGATGGCAGGTTCTGGATGCACTTAAAAAATAAATTGGGGTGATGGATGCTGCTTTATTCATTAATGAATTGTATTTTTTGGTGTAAAATGGTTGATACAATAATATCGTATTTGAATGAATGTCCATAATTTCTCAAGATTCAAAAAATTTTAATTAGTACTTTCATGAATCATTCTAATCAATATTGAATTTAGAGTTTGGTAAAGATATGCATTTAAGTGTGGTGATCGAGGCCATAGAATCTTACACGATTTTATGTTACTTTACGCCTCATTCATGAATCTAAGTGCTAGAACATTCATTCTTGTGTAACATATGTATTGGCAATTCTTTGATTTTGAGAAATCCAAATCATTATTTGGCATAAATACAATGTAATTTATCTGTTGGTATTTAATTATGGGAGTCCTATAAATAAATAGAGACTCGATTTAAAATCTTGTGCATGCATATGAATCAATGGAAATGATGAGAAAGGATTAATCTCCTTTCTCTCTCAAGATTTTTCTTTTGATCTTATCATATTTTATGTTCATTAGTTTTGTAACAAACAATCAAGGAATAGTGTGTCCTATATGGCTTGCGGCGATTCAATATTTTTTATAGGAATAATTTAATATTCATTTTCATGAGAGTTTCTGATTTAGTATTCTAATATATTAAATAATGCATAAAAAGTGTTGTTTTATGAAGTAAGTGTTTAGAATTTCAAAATAGAATTTAAAAAAAAGGCAAAATTCAAGTGTGATGGACATTTACGAACGCTACATTATCACATGGCCTCGGAGGACACCCTCTGGGCTATAATTCGACTAATACCTTTTTCAATATTAGTTTTTTTAATCAGCTGTTGCCCATCGTCCGTGGGTTCAACTGGTGAAGATATTAAACACTCTCATTAAAGGGAAAGGGTTCGATACTAGAGAAGGTCACTTTGTTGTGGCTCCAGTCACGACGCTTGGGGAGGCATCCTAGCTCCTGGGTGCTTAGGTAAATGCCTGAAGGTAATTGACGGCTCGCCCTGCCCAACATTGGTATGATCTAAGAGCATGGGAGATTTCGCCCTACCCTTGACTTGTGGGTGAGCCTAACCCCCTGTCTAAAATTTTTGTATAAAAAAATTAGTTTAACTGTTAATTAATAAACTTAGTACGTAAAGTTATGTACTTAAATCCCAATATCAATTCATGAGCCTTGTTGATGGACATTATATACATACAGTTGTTTAGGATTAACTCAATCTATAAAATAGTGGGTATTTTTTGTCAAAAAAATAGTGTGTTTATTTTGATGAACTGCTTGTGATTTTTGCAATGCTAGTTCTTCTTATATATATATATATATATATTGACTTAAAGAACAAAAGGAAGGATATAAATATATGTTAACTGAATTATGAATAAAGATTTGAATCTGACAATATTCTTATTTACAGAATAAATAATAACATTTAATATTGCTGGAGATTTTTTTAGTATAAGTAATGCAGTAGATTTTAATAATTCAAAAGGTTAAATTATACTTTTAGTCTTTTATCTTTACTTCAAGTTTCACTTTAATCCTTTAAACTTAAAAAGTGCACTTTCAGTCCCTTAAATTTAATGCCGTTAGTCTCTGTTAAAGGAAATTGCTGACTCTTCAAACTTAACACTATTGTTTTAATTTTTTTATTTTACATAATTTAAAATATCAAATTTGTTATATTATTAAATTAAAATTAAAATATGAGTATGCTTTGTCAATATTTTATTGCATAGTCATAAATTAAATTTGATGAGTTAGCAATTTTCGTTAAGAGAAATTAACGTCGTTAAGTTTGAGAAACTGAAAGTGCACTTTTTGAATTTGAAGGACTAAAATGAAACCTTATGCAAAATAAATGATTAAAAGTATGCTTTAACCTAATTCAAAATGTTAAGTGAATTATGGAAAAGGATTTGGATTTTCTAATTTTAGAAATATTAATAGTATTTGATGCAGTAGATTTTAATAATGGAAAAAACCCCCAAAAGAAAAATAATCCCTAAAATGGTTTGCACATGGTTTAAGGTAACAATATTTGAGTTTTTAGGAGTGTTCCCGGTGTTTCCATTCATTGGCTGAGCGGATCTTAAATAATATCACATTATGGGAAAGCAAAACAAATTTTCATCGTCGTTTAATTATATAAGTTGGTCTCAATATATTATCAATTATATAAAAGCGTGATTTTTATGAAACATTATTTTATAATATAAAATGTATAAAATATATGAGATGAAATTGAATAACATTTTATATTTTATTATTTAAAAACATTATTTCATTAGCCTGCAATGATAGCTAAAAAGCACAAACGCAGTTTTTTGAGAAGAACTGAAAATAAATCGCCATTAAAAAATTAATTAGAGAATGAGACATGTCATTGAACCCTTATAAAAACTCATTTATATATTGTGGAAGCTTGGTTGCATAATGTACTGGAGATTTCTTGTGTTTACTGTTTACTACTAATAAATAAAGTCTTGCAAATCATCGTGAAATGTTTTACATGGGAGGAATTTTCTGGTGAAGAGTAAAACATTGAAAAAAAATATATCACCTCTAGTCCTTAGGCCTTTAATATCAGGTTGGTTAATTTAAAAATGCTAAATAAGTTAAATAATTAAAGAGGATGTGAGTTTCGAGTTCGTCGTGTTCTTTAAAAAAAGCATCCGGATTAATTTTTCCTGTTAACCTTTTTCTATATGACTACTGACTATGTCATTGAAATTAACTTTTTTAAAAGATTCAGAAAGAAAATGGAACTGCGATAAAATTCAGAACGAAAATTTATTATTACGGATTTCATATATGATTTTATGGTAGATGATTACATGATGATAGAGTAATGTTGGGATAATTGTAGTTTTGGGCTTGAGACTGCTGAGAGAGTTAGGTAATAGTGGGCTTGGGCCCAAAACTGTGAGAGTTGGTTCCACGGCATTTGCAGGTTCCGTCCACACACGTAGGAGGTGCGAGGTCACAGTGCACCTTAATACAATCTCTATCTGTACGGCACTTGGTTTGCGCTTCTGAAACGCCTGCACACAATAATTAATTACTCAGTTGGGCCCACCATTTACACATTATATATGAAAATAAAAATATCTTAATGTAAGCAATGTATATTTTATACACCGTTAGAGGGGAATAAATACATAGCAATTCTCTGTTTTCAACATTAGTTTAACAAATGTGATTTTAGTATTGTGAGTAGTCTCTTCAGTTTATGATTTTTTTAAAGGGAAAATTAGTTTTTATGCCTTAACTTTTAACTCGGTTGTAACTCAGTTTCTAAATTTTAACGCACTGTAACCCAATCCCTAAAGTTTTAATTATTTATAATTTAAACTGAATTATAAAATGGTCAAAACTATAGCAATTGAGTTATACTAGAACAAAATTCAGGGACTGAGTTAAATCTTATTCAAAACTATAGAGATTGAGTTACAACGAGTCAAAATTTAAGAGTTGAGTTATAACCAAATCAAAAGTTGAGGAACAAAAAGATTAATTTTCCCTTTTTAAAATTATGATATGATGTGATTAAATAGTATAACCAACAAAAAATTAATATCTAGATCAATATATCATCGAGGCCAAATTTACAACAATTTGTATTATACTTGGCCAAAGATGCTCAAAATATGATATAATATTATGTTTAGCGTCTCCATGAGAAATTGATATTTACCGTAAAGTGCAGATGAGGCAACAAGGAGAATAAGAAAGAGGGCTGATATGAAAGAAAACTTTCCCATGATTTCTTTGCTCTGATAGAATTGCTTGTGCTTCTTGCAATGTCAGTTTGGCTCATCTTAAATACACTTACCGTAGCAAGTGGATTGGATCTTAAAGATTTGGATTTTGAAATATTTTCCTATTTTAAAAAGTAATTTATGGTATTTAATAAAGGGTAAAGTAGCCCTCATCAGGATAATATTATTTCTCATGTGCATCTAGCACCCTCATCTTTTTTTTTTTAGTGAGATTTGTGACTAAAAATGCTAGGAAATTTTAATCATGTCAAATAGTAGATATCTGCCCTGTCATCTACCTATGCTGCATTTAAAAAATTGCCTATATGTTGATAGACATTAGAGGCAAGTTAACTTTAAATGGGATTGCACCAAATTTAAAACATTAAGGAAAAAATTGCACTAAAAAAGGTGGTGGTGCTCGATGCACTTGAAAAATTAAATTGAGGTGATGGGTGCTACATTAAAAACTTCCAATAGATTACGTCTTGAGCTGGTTTCGTCCACTAGAATTGGTCTAACCTAAGGCATGTTTTAGACATAGAGTAAGATAAAATATAAGGCCAACGTTAAACACTTGGGAAAATGAAAATTGCAAAATTTTAGAGAAAATACATGAATTTCAATCAGCCATTCAATAATTTAATTCTTGTGAAGAAGGTTGGAGATTCCAAAATAGAATTTTAGAATATAAGAAAAAAAAATGTGTAAATTCAAGCATGATACCATGTACGAACGCTACGTTATCACATGGCCACGGTGGACACCCTCTGGGCTATAATTTTTTAAATTAGTTCAATTGTTGAGGAATTGATTTAATGCGTAAAATTGTGTGTTTAAATCCAAATATCAATCCATGGGTCTTGTTGATGGGCAATATATATTTCCAGTTGTTTAGGATTAACTTAATCTATAAAGTCATCCGTTATTTTGATGAACTGCTTGTGATTCTTGCAGTGCTAGTTCTTCTTATATAAATATATGTTAACTTAAAGAACAAAAGGAAGGATATACATATATGTTAAGTGAATTATGAATAAAGATTTGAATCTGACAATATTCTTATTTAGAGAATAAATAATAAAATTTAATGCTGGAGATTTTTTAGTATAAGTAATGCAGTAGATTTTGATAATTGAAAATGTTAATTGAATTATGGATAAGGATTTGGATTCTTTCTAATTTTAAAAATATTAATAGTATTTGATGCAGTAGATTTAATAATGGAAAAACTACAAAATAAAAAATAATCCCTAAAATGGTTTCCACATGGCTTAAGGCAACAATTATATTTGAGTTTTTTGGAGTGTTCCTGGTGTTTCCATTCATTAGCTGACCATATCTTAAATAATATTACCTCCAATAAGAGCAAAACAAATTTTCATCATCGTTGAAGTATATAAATTGGTCTTAATATATTAACTATTATATAAAAAGGTGATTTTTATGAAACATTATTTTAAAAAGTAAAATTTATAAAATATATGAGACGCAAATGAATAATATTCTATATTTTATTATTTAAAAGCATTATTTCATTAGTATACAATGATAGATAAAAAGTACAAACGTAATTTTTTGGAAAAAACTGGAGATAAATACTTATTGATAAATTAATTAGAGAATAAGACATGCCATTGAATTGGCAATGTGTCCGTTTGAATTGGCCGTAAAAGTTATTTTTTTAATGTGATTTATAACTTACCAGATAAACATATTATAGGGATTTTATCTAGACTTATGTGAACTGAAATGTCATGACAAGCATGCTCAATATTTAAAAAAAACACTACTTCATTTTATTTTTGGCCAAAAAAACACTACCTTATTGGAAGATAAAATTAATAAGAAAGAACAGTTTTTAGGGCCTAAATTTCAAAGAAACTATTAATGAATGGTTCATAATATTAGTTTAGAAGAAAGAATGACAAGAGAAACTGAAGGAGTGGGGATGAAGTGAATTCACATTTTAAGCTTGAGGCCCAATATTCTCCTGTCATTTTTTTAGGCACAGTCACATCCTCCTGAATATACTCTTATTTGAGATGTGGGATACCAAACGTGCGCTCTAGAAAATTTGATTATTGTTTTTTTTATAAATCATTCGGTATCCTGGGTTTATTGTCCACCCCAGATTAATCTGGACCCCCTGGGAGGAGACCTTACGGTGGTAGCGAGGTACCGATGGGATAACCTCCTTGAGGTTGCTTTAATTATCGCGGTTGTCACTCCCTAGGGTTCGAACCCTCACCCTAAAATGTTGGTAGTAGCCCTTACCAACTCTACCAATCGCCCATTGATAAATTTGATTCTTGTTCATTGTGTTGTATAGGGTATATTAGGGTTGGGAACCCAATCCTCGCGGGCTTGGGTCAGAGAGAGGCAGCTCGCCACCCCAACCCACCTTTTATTTTCATTTTTTTAAAAAAATATATTATATATATTTTTTTCATACCAATATTTTTTATAAAGAAAAATAATATTGAATTTTATTTTTATGAAATTGAACACTTATTGATATAATTGGAAAGATAATAACATAAATATGTAATCTTATAGAAAAAATTGACTAAAAAAGAAAAAGGAATTTATTTTTATAAAAAAAAGTTGGCGGGCTGTGGGTTAGAGTTTTCCAGTTGCGGGCTGGCCTACATTCCCAACCCTAGGGTCAATCCCTTCTGTAAGAGTCAATAACTGTTAGTTCAAATGCACAGTTTAAGAACTTAGAAAAAAACAAGAATAAGAATAGAATGAGGAAAACCAAGGGAATTGGATCTATATGGAACTATTTAATTATTCACAACATGATTAAACAAGAGTCAAACCCACATTGAAAGATATGCCCATATTTACTTTCCAACAATATCTTGAACTAAATTGTATCCAATAAAAAATTACATATACTATGCCAACAAAAAACTAAAATTAAGGAGGAAACAGCTACCTTGAGTTGAAGTCCTAAAGAATATGTCTCCATGCGCGTACAAATAATTTGTAAATTTTAAGCCTGTGTAAAAAAATGATCTTATAATTTGGGGAATCTGAAATAAAAAAAATGAAAATTACTACATCATTGAGACTAGCGATAATTACTTGGTCTGAACAACGTATTTAACATTAAAACGAGTCTAAACACGATTCAAATAAATCTCTAGCAAATTAACAATTATATATGTTCTTCCGATCTCATTTACAGATAAAATAGATAAAGTTTTGTCTGATTTTATTTATAAATCACGTCATTAAAATTTTACATAAATGGACAAATTATTATATGATAACTTTATTTTCATGTGTTATAGTAGGTATTAAATGGAGATAAAATTGAAAAATATTAAATTTTAAAATAAAGTTAATGAAATTTAAGGTTTTATTTAATCTATAATAAATATATTGGAAGTGATTAATAAATAAGATTAAAGTGTATAAAGAGAATAATATTAGTAGGAGCAATCAAGGAAGCACAGATTTGATTTTATTACACTGCAGAGATGGTAGTTTATTGAGGCGCCACTCGTTTGATTTGAAGGGACAAGTACAAAATGGCAATTATAACACTTAACCAACAGGTTGGAGCATTAGCGGGACAGGTACAAACACATTGGCCATTAATGCACGCAGCTTCAATTTTGGGCTCGAGACACCTTAAATGAAGGCAATCGCCAATCAATGTGCACTTAATTGCTAAAAATTGACCAAAGCCTTCTCCATTATTGTTATCTCTATTTCCTTCTCCTGTCGAAAGCCAGAAGGGCATTATTAAGAGTTCGTTTACTATCACTTTCTGAAAATCTAAATTTTGACCCAAAATCTAAATTTTGTCTTAATATAAAATTTTTTTTAAAAGTTATTTTGGCTACAAAACGTCAGTTTAAAACATAGGTTTTGTTTTTCTCACTTTTTCCTTTTTTCTCTACTTTTTATCTTTCTTACTTTTTCTTTTTTATCTTTCACATTTCCTATTTTTTCTTTCTTCTTTTCCTCTTTCATACTTTTCATTCTTTCTCTTTCTTTTTTTCTACCTACATTTTGCCTAGGAATCCAGAAAAGCTAATAACTTCCCAAACATAAATCACTTTTCAAAATTTAGGTTTTGCCTCGAAATATGTAAAAACTATTTTTCAAAATCTATTATCGAAAATCTCGATCGTTTTACCTTAAATCCTGTAAAAGGTATTCTGAAAATGAAATCTAAAGAAACAGTAAAGGATGAACACATATATAAGAGGAATTGATCAAGAGAGTGATGTGATATTTACGTACCAAGACACGCAGATGCAGCAAGAAGAGGCAGTGCCTTGCAAGAAACCTTTTGAAAGATTATGAGCTACATAATTGCATGCATATATAAATAAGGGTTAACACTATTATTCTTTAGTTGAATTTTGGTTCTAGTCCATGTAACTTTACAAAAGTAGACTTAAATTTAACAACATTAACTTTTATGGCCCGTTTAGTTCATGTAATATATAAGAATGTGATGGAATGATGGTTACATAATACTCATTTGAAATGTTATCGAAAAATAATGAAATGAAATTTATATTTTATCTGAAAAATAAAAAATGAACTAGTCTTTTCAATTCTATTAAGATGAAAAAAGGACATAAATGTTTAAACGTTGATTCATGAAAGATGTAAATTTTTATGTTAACTCATAAGTTGTAATCTGAATTACACATCGACTTACTTTATTGTACCGATCAAACATTATATCAACGAAATGCTTCAAGATTACTGGTAATCCCTCTTCATAAATAGCTTAAATTGTTGTTCGGACTAAAAATTACAATTTAAAACTAAAAGTTTAAAATTAAAATTCAATGAAACTATAAGAATTGTTTACCCTATAGATTAAATCCTTAGTATTAAGAAGGTATAACAACATTCCAGGAAAACAATCGCATACAGGGAAGCTTAGTTGCATATAGGTACAATAACATCCTTACTATTAAGAAGGTATACTCACTTTTGTAGCTATTATTGAATCCTTATGAAAGCTCATTTACATATTGTGGAAGCTCGGTTGCATATAGGGAAGGTCAATTGCATAGTGTGAAAACTTAGTTACATATAATGTGAAAGTTCTGTTATATTATGTGAAATGTTAGTAACATAATTTGAAATGTCTTATTTCACAATTAATTTTCTAATGGAAACTTATCCCAAATTCCCCCTTTTCACCTCAATCTCAAAGAGATTACTTGTGTTTACTGTTTAGTACTAATAAATAAAGTCTTGCAAACTTAATTTCAAATCCCAATCTCTCTTCGATTCCAATCCCATTCCTACTCCCAATTCCAAAACCAATCCATCAAAATTCAGTGCCATGTACCAAACAGGGCCTTAATGTAATATCAGGTTGACTAATTTAAAAATATTAAAGAAGTTAAATAATTAAGGAGGATATGAGTTCCCAATTCTTAGTACCCCTTAAAGAAAACATCTGGCTTAATTTTTTCCATTAACTTTTTCTTTATATGACCACTTGACTATATCATATTCGAACATTGTCAAACTCAAATCAAATTAACTTTTCCAGAGATTCAGAACAAAAATGGAACTGCGATAAAATTCAGAACGAAAATTTATTATTACGGATTTCATATATGGTTTTGTGGTGGATGATTACATGACGATAGAGAAATGTTGGGATAATTGTAGTTTTGGGCTTGAGACAGCGAGAGAGTTAGGTAATAGTGGGTTTGGGCCAAAAACTGTGAGAGTTGGTTCCAGGGCAAACGCAGATTCCGTCTCGACACACAGGAGCTATGAGGTCACATGCTATCACCCGAATACAATCTTTAGCTGTACGGCACCGATTGGTTTGCCCTTCAGAAATGCCTGCACACAATAGTTAATTACTCAGTGGGGGCCACCATTTACACCTTATATAAATTTTATTTTTTAAAAATAAAATTATGTTAATGTAAGCAATGTATATTTTATAGACAGCTGGAGGGGAATAAATACTCAGAAATTCTCTGTTTTCAACATTAGTTTAACAAATATGATTTTAGTATTGTGAGTACTCTCTTCGGTTTATGATTTTCAATGGGAAAATTAAAAATTAGTTTTTGTCCCTTAATTTTTAACTCAGTTGTAACCCAATCTTTAAATTTTGACTAGATGTAAATCAATTTTTATAGTTTTGATTCAACCGTACTCAGTCCCTATAGTTTTAAATATTTTATAATTTAGAATGAATTGTAAAATGGTCAAAACTACAGTGATTAAGTTACAGTAAGTCAAAATTCAGGGATTGAGTTACAACAAATTAAAAAGTACAGAGATTGAGTTGCACCGAATCAATATTCAAGGACTGAGTTACAGTTAAATCAAAAGTTGACGGATTAAAAGATTAATTTCCCATTTTTTTAAATTATGATATGATGTGATTAAATAGTATAACCAACAAAAAATTAATATCTAGATCAATAAATATATCATCGATGCCAAATCTACAACAATTTGTATTATACTTGGCCAAAGATGCTCAAAATCTGATATAATATAATGTTTAGAGTCTCCAGGAGAAATTGATATTTACCGTAAAGCGTAGATGAGGCAATAAGGAGAACAAGAAAGAGGGCTGACATGAAAGAAACATTTCCCATGATTCCTTTGCTCTGAAATCTATGAAGTTATATGCTTTGGGAGAATTGCTTGTGCTTCTTGCAATGTCCGGCTCATCATAAATACACGTACCGTAGCAAGTGAATTGAATCATAAAGATTTGGATTTGGAAATACTTTCCTATTTTAAAAAACTAATTTATAGTATTTAATTAAGGGTAAAGTAGCACTTATCACGATAATCTTATTTCTCATGTGCATCTAGCACACTCATCTTTTTTAGAGAGATTTGTGACTAAAAATGCCTGATTGCCTATGTGAAAATTTTAATCATATCAGACGGTCGATCTCTGCCATGTCATCTACCTATGCTGCATTAAAAAAATTGCCTATATGTTTACAGACGTTAAAGGCAAGTTAATTTCAAATGGGATTGCACCAAATTTAAAAAAGATGACGGTGTTGTATGCACTAAAGAAATTAAATTACGGTGATGGGAGCTACTAAATTAATGAATTGTATTTTTGCTGTAAAATGGTTTAAATAATAAGTGTTTGAATGAATGTTCATGATCTCTCAAGATTCAAAAAATTTTAATTATGAATTTCATGAATCATTCTATTCAATGTTGAATTTAGAGTTTCGTAAAGATATGCATTGAAGTGTGGTGGTCGAGTCCATAGAATCTTACACGATTTTATGTGACTTTACTTCTCACTCATGAATCTAAGTGCTAGAACATTCATTCTTGTATAACATATATATTGGCAATTCTTTGATTTTGAGAAATCCAAATCATTATGTGTTGGTATTTAATTATTGTATTCCTATAAATAGATACTCGTTTCAAATTCTTGTGCATGCATGTGCATCAATGAAAATGGTGAGAAAGGATTACTCTCCTTACTCTCTCAAGATTTTTCTTTTGATCTTGTCATATTTTATGTTCATTAGTTTTATAACAAACAATCAAGGAACAGGGTGTCCTATGTGGTTTGCGGCGATTCAATATTTTTTATAGGAATAATTTAATATTGATTTTAATGAGAGTTTCTGATTTAGTATTCTAATATATTAAATATTACATGAAAAGTGTTGTTTTAGGAGGTAAGTGTTTAAGCAAATTTCAATAGATAATTAAAGTTAAGTAGAATTGAAAAAATTGGGCAACCAACATCGTAAAAATGATAAAGTTAAACTATTGCGGTGAACGTGAGATGAACGAAGAGAACAAAAAAATATTGTATTGCTAGGATTGATTGAGAGCACAGGGGATTAGATAGCAAAAGAGAAAAGAGCAAGAGAAATCAGAGAGAATATTGTGGGTACAGTGTGTTCGATGTGTTTAGAATGAAATGTATAACAAAAATAAATAGTTGGCCGCCAGTTGCAGTCGTCCATTGGCTGCCTCTAATGACGCTTGAGAATCTTCGGATCCCAACTGCTTGTTCCAATGTTGGGGGGAGTCGGCGACAGATACAAATTATGGACGTGATTCTACGTGCTCCCTAAGTATTTAACCGTTGAAAACTCCTGATGGATCACTTTTTAAGTTGGTCTTATCCCCTAGATCTTGGATTAGTTTACCAAAATCATTTTTTAAACATACGATAAGATAACATATTAAAATATATAGGCCAACGTTAAATAGTTGGGAAAAATGAAAATTGCAACATTTCAGAGAAAATACATGAATTTCAATAAGCCTTTCAATAATTTAATTCATGTGAAGAAGGTTGGAGATTCCGAAATAGAATTTTAGAATTTCAAAAAAAGGCAACATTCAAGCGTAATGGCCATTTACGAACGCTACATTATCACATGGCCCCGGAGGATACCCTCTGGGCTATAATCCAACCTTTTCTAATATTAGTATTTTTTAGATTAGTTCAATTATTAAGGAATTGACTTCATATGTAAAGTTATGTGTTTGAATCCCAATATCATTTTATGGGTCTTGTTGATGGACAATATATATTTCCAATTGTTTAGGATTCAATCCATAAAGTCTTGGGTTTATTTTGATGAACTACTTGTGATTCTTGCAATGTTAGTTTTTTCTTATACATATATGTTAACTGAATTATGAATAAAGATTTGAATATGACAATATTCTTATTTATAGAATAAATAATAACATTTAATGCTGGAGATTTTTTTAGTATAAGTAATGCATTAGATTTTAATGATTGAAAATGTTAAGTGAATTATGGATAAGGATTTGGATTTTTTCTAATTTTAAAAATATTAATAGTATTTGATGCAGTAGATTTTAAAATAGAAAATCTACAAAATAAAAAATAATCCCTATAATGATTTGCAATGGTTTAAGGTAACGATATTTGAGTTTTTTTGGAGCGTTCCAAGTGTTTCCGTGTCCATTCAATGGCCGATCATATCTTAAATAATATTGCCTTCAATATCATCCCACTATAAGAAAGCAAAACAAATTTCCATCATCGTACAATTATATAAGTTGGTCTTAATATATTAACTATTATATAAAAAGGTGATTTTTATGAAACATTATTTTAAAAATAAAATATATGAGATGAAACTGAATAATATTCTATATTTTATTATTTAAAAAAATTATTTCATTAGTATACAATGATAGATAAAAAGTACAAACGTAATTTTTTTTGGGAAGAATTGGAGATAGACCCCATTAAAAAATTAATTAGAGAATGAGGCATGTCATTGATCCCTTATGAATGATCATTTACATATTGTGGAAACTCAGTTATATACAAGAACTGTGAGTTGCATAATGTGAAAATTCAGTTACATAAAATGGAATGTTAGTTACGCAATTTGAATTGTTTTATTTCACAATTAATTTTGTAAGGGAACTTATCCCAAATTCTCCCTTTTTATGCCTAAATCTCAAAGACATTACATGTGTTTACTGTTTAGTACCAAATTGTATGTATGTATGTATGTATGTATGTATGTATGTATGTATGTATGTATGTATGTATGTATGTATGTATGTATGTATGTATGTATGTATGTATGTAACAACCATAGCCACAATTACATCTCATGTTGTGTAAAAGAGAACGGGAATGTAATATCTCGACTTCAATCTCAATCCTAGTCCCAATTTCAAAACCAATCCATCAAAATTCAGTGCTATGTACCAAACAGGGCCTTATCGTAATATCAGGTTGGCTAATTTAAAATATTAAAGAAGTTAAATAATTAAGGAGGATATGAGTTCCGAGTTCTTAGTGACCTTAGAGAAAGAATCTGGGTTAATTTTTCTTGTTAACCTTTTTTTATATGACTAATTGACTGTATCATATTCGAATATTGTCAAACTAAATTGAAATTAACTTTTCCAAAGATTCAGAACGAAAATGGAACTACGATAAAATTCAGGACGAAAATTTATTATTACGGATATCATTTATGGTTTTGTGGTGGATGATTACATGACGATAGAGAAATGTTGGGATAATTGTAGTTTTGGGCTTGAGACGGCGAAAGAGTTAGGTAATAGTGGGCTTGGGCCCAAAACTCTGAGAGTTGGTTCCAAGGCAAACGCAGGTTCCGTTCAAACACAATGGAACTACCTTCCAGTCGTGGTGTTTGGGGAGACATCCTAACTCCTGGGTGTTTAGGTAAACGCTTGAGGGTAATTGACAGCTCGCCCTGCTCAATATTGGTATAACCTAAGAGAAAGGAAGATTTTACCTTACCCTTAGTTTATGGGTGAGTCCAACCCCTTCCAAAAATTTCAGTATTAAAAAAAAACAATAGAGCTACACCTACGATGTCACAGCTGACCGGTATACAATCCCTAGCTGTACGGCACTGCTTGGGTTGCCCTTCTGAAATGCCTAAATATAAATTTTATTTTTTTTGAAAATAAAATTATCATACTTTAAGCTATGTATATTTTATACATCGTTGGAGGAGAATAAATTAGCAGCAATTCTCTGTTTTCAAAGTTAGTTTAACAAATATGATTTTAGTATTGTGAGTACTCTCTTGAGTTTATGATTTTTAATGGGAAAATTAGACTTTTGATCCTTTAACTTTTAACACGGTTATAATTCAGTCCCTAAACTTTGATTAGGTGTAAACCAATCTTTATAGTTTTGACTCAACCGTACTCAGTCCATAAATTTTGATATAGTGTTACTCAATCCCTATAGTTTTAACTATTTTATAATTTAAACATAATTATAAAATTATGATATTATGTGATTAAATAATATAGCCAACAAAAAATTAATACCTATATCAATATATCATCTATGCAAAATTTACATCAGTTTGTATTATTCTTGGCCAAAGATGCTCAAAATCTAATATAATATTATGTTTAGGGTCTCCAAAAGAAATTGATATTTACGTAAAGTGTAGATGAGGCAATAAAGAGAACAAGAGGGCTGATATGAAAGAAAACTTTCCCCTGATTTCTTTGCCATGAGAATTTATGAAGTTATATGCTTTGAGAGAATTGCTTATGCTTCTTGCAATGTCAGTTCGGCTCATCTTTTTTTTTTTTAATATAATCATGTCAGTTCGGCTCACCTTAAATACACGTACAGTAGCAAGTGGATTGGCTCATGAAGATTTGGATTTGGAAATATCTTCTAGTGAGATTTGTGACTAAAAATGCTAGATTGCTTATGTGGAAATTTTAATCATGTCAGATAGTAGATCTCTACCATGTCATCTAGCTATGTTGCATAAAAAAAATAATTTGCTTAGATGTTAACAGACATTAAAAGCAATGGGATTGCACCAAATTTAAAACATTAAGGATAAAATTGCACTAAAAAAACATGGTGGTACTGGATGCACAAGAGAAATTAAATTGGGGTGATGAGTGCTACTTTACCCATTAATAAATTGTATTTTTTGGTGTAAAATGGTTCGTACAATAATATCGTATTTGAATCAATGTCCATTCGCTCTCAAGTTTCAAAAATTTTAATTATGACTTTCATGAATATTCTAATAAATATTGAATTTAAAGTTTGGTAAAGATATGCATTGAAGTGTAGTGGTCGAGGCCATAGAATCTTATACAATTTTACGTTACTTTACGCCTCATTCATGAATCTAAGTGCTATAACATTCATTCTCGTGTAACATATATACTGGCAATTCTTTGATTTTGAGAAATCGAAATCATTATGTTTGCATATATATTGGCCTATCGGCCATGTTTCCTTTCTGAAACAGTATAAATTAAATATGCCAAGAGCGATTTGTTTTTTGCTTCTTATAATATTAATTCAGCTTTCATTCTTCTTTTACGTATATGTATATTTCATATTTACTTGAAAGAACTAAGACCAAAATTAATGTTTTCAATTGCAAAAGAAAAAAAAATAGATTTTGATCCTGGAATGTTAAATGTTGAATATTTATATATTCGTCGAAGAAGCTCCCCGACCCCATGGGTTGCACGAAGGAGGACATTCTAGTAAACCAAATAATAAGGAAACATGGTGCAAATCAATGGCTTACAAATTAACAGTATGTCCATTTAGATTAATCATAAAGGTTACTCTTTAATATGATCAATGATCTATTAGATAAACATGTTAGAGGGATTTTGTTTTGACTTGTATCAACTTATTTTTGAAATGTCACGACAGGTATACTCAATATTTAAAAAAACACTACTTTATTTTCTTTTTGGCCAAAAAAACTACCTTATGGGAACATAAAATTAATAGGAAAGAATTAACAGTTTTTATGGGCCTAAATTTCAAAGACACTATCAGTGGTTCATAATACTAGTTTAGAAGAAAGAATGACAAAGGTATCCTCCTGATATAATCCTATTTGAGATGTCTATAAAACTAGATTCTTGTTCACCGTGTTGTATTGGACCAATCCCTTATGATAGAGTCAATGACGGTTGGTTCAAAACTTCAAATATCACATTTTAAGGACTTGGTGTAAAAAAGAAAAAACAAGAATAAGAATAGAATAAGGAAAACCAGCAGAATTGAAACTATACGAAAGTGGTCAATCTTTCGTAACATGACTAAGCGAGAGATTCAAAGCCTCATTGTAAGATATGCCCATATGTACTGTCCAATAATATCTTGAACTGAATTGTCTCCAATAAAGAATTACAAATACTGTGCCAAAAGAAGTAAAATTAAGGAGGAAACAGCTACTTCGAGTTGAAGTCCCAGAGAATACTGTCTCTATTACGTTGAAGAGATGATAGTTTATTTAGGTTCCACTCATTTGATTTGAAGGGACAAATACAAATTGGTAATTATAACGCTTAACTAACACGTTGGAGCATTAGCGGGACAGGTACAAACACATTGGCCATTAATGCACGCAGCTTGAATTTTGGGCTCGAGACACCTTAAATGAAGGCAGTCGCCAATCACTGTGCATTTAATTGCTAAAATTTGACCAAAGCCTTCCCCATTAATATTGTTCTCTCTATTTCCTTCTCCTGTCGAAAGCCCTGCGGCTGCAAGAAGGGCAAACTTGTTAAATCATGAACACACACACACACACATCAGAGGAATTGATTAAGAGAGTGATATGACATTTACGTACCAAGACACGCAGATGCAGCAAGAAGGGCAAGCAGAAGAGGCAGTGCCTTGTAAGAAACCTTTTGCATGATTCCTTATTGCGTTTCTGAGAATTTTTTGAGAGAGAGAAATGTGCCTCAATGGAACTGGCTGTGCTTCTTCCAATATGATCATCTACTGTTGGGCTCATCTCTACAAATTTATAGTCAGTTGAGGTGTGGATGGTAAGTTTTCGGTCCAAAGTTTTGGAAAATAAGTTTGGATTTGTGATTCTGATATGAACCTGTTAATTATCTTATTTTATAGAGAAAACAATATTGTATGAGCATTCAAATATGTATTTCAGTGCCAATACTGTTTAATTCGGAGATTAAGGGGATGGACATTACTGAAATTTTAATGATGTTAACAAATTTGATCCTTTCAGTTAAGAAAAATCGCCTAAATCAAGGGAAATTAATCTTCATAGTAGATGAATGGTGTATATATGATTTTGATTTGGAGAATGCGTGGAATTGAAGATTTCGCAGTGATGACTGTGATGTTCATCATGAACGAAGGAAATCCTGAAAGATTCTGCGCTACATAATTGCATGCATATATAGCAATGAAGCAATTATATTTATTAGAGATTTTAAGAAATGAAAGATGAGTTGCTCAATCATTATGCACATAAAAAAAAAAGATGTGGAAATCTACAAGAATTAGCAATAATAGATTTAAATTTAACAACATTAACTTTTATGGCCTGTGAAGTTCATGTAATATACGAGAATGTGATGGAATGATGATTACATAGTACTCATTTGGAATGTTATCAAAGAATAATGAAATTGAATTTATACCTTATCTAAAAAATAAAAAATGAACTAATCTTTTCAATTCTATTAAAAAGGAAAAAAGGATATAAATGCTTAAACGTTAATTTATGAAAGGTGCAACATTTTCATATGTTAATTCATATAAGTTGTAATCTGGATTACACGTGGTCAAAAATATATAATGAGAATCGTGTGATTTGTTGTAATCTAATGTATTCAGGATTACATCAGTTTACTTTACTGTACCGATCAAACATCATATCAGCCGAAAGCTTCAAGATAACTGGTAAGCCCTATTCATAAATGGCTTCAAGATGTGTTGTGTAAGGACATGCTCATGAGGGAGGCGGCCATTATTGCTGTTACAAAGTGAATCCTCAGCAATGGCAGTAAAGATGGTGGTGAGAATGATGACAATGATGGTAGTGAAGGCAAAAGTCAGTGGTTTTTTGTGTGTGGCAGTTTAGAGGTGGAAGGTTGAAAATGTATAGAGCATTTATTTAGTTTTTAATGCTAAGGATATTACAGTCTTTTTATAATTTCTGAATAATTATGAAATAAAATAAAGCTAAATATTCTCTTTAAACATTACTTCATGCCAATCTTTATTTCAAATACCATTGTCTCTCCCAATTTCAATCTCAATCTCAATCCTACTCCTAATCCCAAAACCAATCCATCAAAATTTAGTGCCATGTAGCAAACAGGGCTTTAACGTAATATCAGGTCGACTAATTTAAAAATATTAAAGGAGTTAAATAGTTGAAAAGGACATGAGTTTCGAGTTCTTAGTACCCTTTAGAGAAAGCATACATGCTAATTTTTTTCGTTAACCTTTTTATATGACTGCTTGACTATGTCATACTTGAATACTGTCAAACTCAATTGAAATTAACTTTTCCAAAGATTCAAAACGAAAATGGAACTGCAACAAAATTCAGAACGAAAATTTATTATTACGAAATTCATATATGGTTTTCATGGTAGATGATTACATGACGATATAGAAATATTGGGATAATTGTAGTTTTGGACTTGAGACTGCGAGAGAGTTAAGTAATAGTGGGCTTGGGCCCAAAACTGTGAGAGTTGGTTGGAAGGCAAACACATGTTCCGTCCAAACAGACAGGAGCTAGGAGGTCACATGATCTCACCGGAATACAGTCTCTATCTGTACGGCACCGATTGGTTTGCCCTTCTGAAATGCCTGCACACAATAGTTAATTACTTAGTAGGGGCCACCATTTACACCTTATATAAATTTTATTTTCTTGAAAATAAAAATATCTTAATGTAAGCAATGTATATTTTATACATCGTTGGAGGGGAATCAATGCTTAACAATTCTATGTTTTTAACATTAGTTCAACAAATATGATTTTAGTATTGTGAGTACTCTTCAGTTTATGAATTTCAATGGGAAAATTATACTTTTGATCCCTTAACTTTTAACTTGGTTATAATTTAATCTGTAAACTTTGACTAGATATACTGAGTCAAAGTTGAGTTGCAATGAGTTAAGGTTCAAAGATTTAGTTGCAACCAAATCAAAAGTTGATGGATTAAAGAATTAATTTTCCCTTTTTAAAATTATGATATTATGTGATTAAATAGTATAACCAACAAAAAATTAATATCTAGATCAATATATCATCGATGCCAAATTTACAACAATTTGTATTATACTTGGCCAAAGATGCCAAAATCTGATATAATATTATGTTTAGCGACTCCAAAAGAAATATATATTTACCGTAAAGTGTAGATGAGGCAACAAGGAGAACAAGAAAGAGGGCTGACATGAAAGAAAACTTTCCCATGATTTCTTTACTCTGAAATCTATGAAGTTGTATGCTCTAAGAGAATTGCTTGTGCTTCTTGCAATATCAGTTAGGCTCATTTTATATACACGCACCGTAGAAAGTGGATTGGATCATAAAGATTTGGATTTGAAAATATTTTCTTATTTTAAGTAATAAATTATGGTATTTAATGAAGGGTAAAGTAGCAGTGATCACCATGATCTTGTTTCTCAAGTAAACTTAGCATCCTCATCTTTTTTAGTGAGATTTGTGACTAAAAATGCTAGATTGCTTATGTGGAAATTTTAATCATATCAGATAGTATATCTTTGCCATTCATCTACCTGTGCTGCATTAAAAAAAAAATTTGCCTATATGTTAACTGACATTAGAGGCAAGTGGGATGGCGCCAAAGTTAAAACATTAAAGATAAAATTGCACTAAAAAAGAAGGTGGTGCTAAATGCACCTGAGAAATTAAATTGGGGTGATTGGTGCTACTTTACCCATTAATGAATTGTATTTTTTTTTGTGTATAATGGTTCATAGAATAATATCATATTTGAATGAATGTCCATAATCTCTCAAGATTAAAAAATTTTAATTATACAGTGGCAATTCTTTGATTTTGAGAAATCTAAATCATTATGATGGCATAAATACCATGTAATTTACCTGTTGGTATTTAATTATTGTATTCCTATAAATAGATACTCGTTTCAAATTCTTGTGCATGCATACTCTCCTTTCTCTCTCAAGATTTTTCTTTTGATCTTATCATATTTTATGTTCATTAGTTTTGGAAATATTTTTTATTGGATTACCTAACATGGTTTGCGGCGATTCAATATGTTTTATTGGAATGATTTAATATTCATTTTCATCTCTACACATTTATAGTCAGTTAAAGGGTGTGGATGGTAAATTTTCGGACCCAAGGTTTTGGAAAATAAGTTTGCGTTCATGATTCTGATATGAACCTGTTAATTATATCTTATATTGTAGAGAAAATAATATTGTATGGGTATTCAAATACGTATTTCAATGCCAATATTGTTTGATTCGGAGATTAAGGGGATGCACATTATTGAAATTTTAATGATGTTAATAAATTTGACCCTTTCAGTTAAGAAAAATCGCCTAAATCAAGGGAAATTAATCTTCATAGTAGATGGATGGTGTATATATGATTTTTACGTGATTTGATGTAATCCAATGCAATTAAGATTACATCGATTTTCTTTACTATACCAATTAAACATTATATCAGCAAAATATATCAAGATTACTGGTAATCCCTCTTCATAAATGGCTTAAATTGTTATTGGGACTAAAAATTGCAATTTAAAAATAAAAGGTTCAAAACTAAAATTCAATGAAACTACAAGAATTGTTTATCCTATAAATTAATTTCTTAGAATTAAGAAGGTATAATAACATATCAGGGAAACAATCAAATATACAAGGGAAAGTCCATGGATTTTTTTAGATTTTCTTTTGTAATATTATAAAGTGCAGTGAAGGTTAATTGAATTCACGATGTCCGTTCGCCCAAAAAAAAAAATGCAAATCAGTGATGTACATGTAACTAAGCTGAGACAGAGTCATTGAAACTTTCCTCGGATTTGGGCAATTTGAAGTGACTAAACGTGCTTGAAATGGAATGGGAAGATAAAATAACTGAACATTGTGAAATGATTTTATAATTTGTGAAAGCTGGGAAAAGAAAAAGATTAACACATCTATGAAACAATAGCAACTTCCTATTCAAAAAAAAAAAAAAACAATAGCAACTACATCGCATAAACACCTTTTAATGGCAAAGCATTTCATATAAATCCATATGACGGTATTTTCTTCAATTTATTCACAAGTACATTTACACTGTTTAAGATATAAATTTATATTCAAAAGTTTTCTTTTATGAATAATATTGCACTGTTAATCTTTACAAGGTAACATTACTCTTTTTTTTAAACTTTTAGGATAACATTACTTCTAAAAAGAAGTTACTACAAACTTTTAAAATAAATTTACGTCTTAACCTTAACCTTGAAAACTTCAATTGAAACCTTTTATCTGTTAGCCTTGAAATTCAAAGATATATCTGGAAAGGATGGGGAAAAAATGAGAGAAACGTGGATGGCTCATAGGAATGAAGGCGTAAACAAAGATCGTAATACTTTGGGCCAACCTCTAGGTTCATTTTGGGCCAACAAGGGCCAAGACACTAACGGATTCATTTAATTAAAAACATATTGGATTCTCGATTGGATAGGAGCCGCGCGAACGCATGCCCCCACTGCCACAAATTATGACGTAGGCTCCACCTATGAGGTAGACCTTAGGCTTGCACCCCTCCGTAGTGCAATGGAAGTCACAGGCCTAGGCCATGGGCCTTCATGATCACCCATTGACCCCGTCCAGGTAAGTATGTTGGAATTGTGCCCCTTCCCTTCGTTTTATACTCTCTCTTCCTCTCACCCACTTGTCATCGCCCCGATGTGGGACTCATCAAGTTGATGCATTCCTGCCTTCCTTCCTAGTTAATTCGTCCCTATAACAACATGGCCATTTCTCCTGCTTTGTTAGCGACAGAATCGCACTACCTGAGAATTGCAGGAACTTAACAACCATTTTCTGAAATGAAAATGAAAATGAAATAAAATTGTTTATATAAGCAAAGAAAAGTAGTTCGTATTATGTATTTATTCTTTTATTACTGTGGTGGTTATTACATGTGTGCTTCTGTTTTCTTCCTTCATCATCACACACCTTTAATAAATTGATGAACAAGATTCAGTTTATGAAATGTGAGATTATTGTATGCCTAATTGTTGAGGGAAAATCTTTGCAGAAAGATTCACTAAAAAAATTACGTCATACTACTATTTCCCTTTCTTAATATAATATTTAAATTTTTTGAATGACTAAAGAATCTATTTAATTGATATATTCACCATTTTTTAAATTACATATAGTTCTCCTTTTATGACGTCGTTTACCCCTTCTCTCTCACACGCTCTTGGTCTCCACCGCATAATTCCCTCGCAGTTAACCTTCTGAGATGGAGATCGAGAGAGTTATACACTGTATTTGTTTGGCGGAATGATTGTAAAAGCTAAACACACGTTTAATAGTATTTTTCCGTAAAACGAGATAATTTCCTTCACAGATTTAACTCGACTTACGTAAAAGTACTTCTATACCACATTTCCAAACAGCCTATTATATATATATATGTGCACCAATGAGCAGGATGAGGAAAGCTGACCTGAAGGAAACTTTTTCCATGATTTCCGGGGAGCAAAAATTGTGGCGATCTGAAAATTAATCTCGGAAATTTTTGCTTCTTATTGCTATTCAATCCAGAATTAACAATTAATGCAGAGCTGTTTGCTTGCGCAAATCTTGTTAAGAAGTTCCATGGGCATATCTTGATGTTTTAATGGCAGATCCTGCCATAAAGGCATATCTTGATGTTTTAATGCTAATAAAGAGATTGAAAAGGTCAAATTAATCCTTCCAAATCCAATGCATTTTAATTTTAAGGGATCTTTTTCATTATTCCTTGTGTACGTGAATTTGTGAAAAAAAAAATATGTCAACAGAACTTGTAAACTTTTTCCTCCCTTCGTGCCAACATTTCTGATTCTTTCAATGAGAAAAGGATTAAAATATAATTTTAAGGGATCTGCGAGCCTCTTACTTTTTCCTCCCCTTTTGCCAACATTTCTGATTCTTTCAATGAATTGAAGGGTATGGATAAATACATTTTCCGGGCAGGGATTTTGGAAATCAATTTTTCATTCACGATTCTCACATGAACTTTTAAATTATTATCTTCTAAACAAAATCAGTGATGAAATGGGGGGATGAAATAACTGTGTTGATTTTTTTATTGGCGAAATCTTTTTACTTCGCATGAACAACCTTTTTTCTTTTTGATCGGTAAATTTACTAAGTTAATTTTCAATTATAACCTTTATTTGTTACCTTGTTGGCCTTCAACCTCAAGATACTTCCCGATATATTTTAACTGTGGATATCATACCGAGATACAGTGTCCATTTGAAAAATCTTTAGGAGAATGATTTTAACAATCCGATACAATCATATTTTTAACTGTGGATATCATTCTGAGACATAGTACCTGTTTAAAAAATGAATAGAAGAATGATTTTACACAATCCGAATCCGAAAATTCAATATATTGAGTGGGAAAAGTTTTTTTTTTTCAACTTTGAAAGTCACTGACTACCAAACGCACAAATCAAATTAAATTGACATCATCGCTGAACAGGAATAGCCGTCAAAGTAAGCACTGGCATCGAGCTTTTAAGTGGCTGTCGTACCGAGGTCCGTAATCTCATTGGGCTAAAACAGAAAAATGATTGGACTTTGTTACGAGGGGCCGCGCGAACGCAGGCCCCACTGCCACAAATTATGACGTAGGCTCCACCCATTAGGTAGACCTTAGGCTTGCACCCCTCCTTAGTGCAATGGAAGTCACAGGCCTAGGCTATAGGCCTTTGTGATCACCCATCAACCCCGTCCAGGTAAGTATGTTGTTATTGGGGCCCTTCCCTTCATTTTATACTCTCTCTTCCTCTTTCCCATCTCTCTGTGCCCGATGTGGGACTCTCAGCAAGTTGATACATGCCTGGTTTCCTTCCTAGTTAATTTGTCCCCATCATATGGCTATTTCTCCTGCTTTGTTAGCCAGACAGTGTGGCACTAGCTGAGAATTTTTGCAGGAGTTTAATTATCTCGTTCTGAAATAAAAAAAAACCATAAAGTTGCTCATGTAAGCAAAGAAAAGTAGTTCAAATGTGTGTTTGTTCTTTTATTTCTGCGGTGGTTATTACATATGTGCTTCTGTTTTCTTCAAAACATTGTCATATTCTTTCATCCCACACATGTATGATCTCATATTTACACATATGTATGTATGTGTATATTTATGTATGAACCCAAAACATGGTTTAATTACATGTTTATTTAATTAATGGAAAATTCATGCTTATATAATAAGCTTTTGGAATATTTATTAATAATGGGAGCGAATACATTCACAGTCGCAGTATTTGCCATGTGTCACGGGTTTAGTATTTACTTGATGAAAGCACTGTGCGACCTAACAAGTTTTGCTCAAACTCAAGCTCTGAACTTGTTAGTAAGCCTTCAAAGACTTAACTTAGTTGTGAGAATTAAAGAAGTATAGAGAAAGAAACTAGAGAGAGATGGAGAACTTAGAAGAATGCTTGAATGCTTTCAATTGCTTGTTGATTTACAAATGAACCCATTGGGGGTATTTATACTACTCCACCTCCTCAATGGACGGTGGAGATCGATAAGATCTAACGGCCTACATTTGTCTTTCAGAACTCTCCTTGAAAATATTTAGATATTTATGCTAGATATTTACACATGTGAAAATGTGTGGAGAACTCTAGAATATCCTAGTATATGCAAGTGTTTTCAAGGGATTTCTAGAGAATTTTAGGAACCCTTAGATTAGACCATGACACATGGCATACGTTAGCACTGCAGAATCAGGAGGGCACTTCATAACAATCTTGACCGACCCACACCGCATAATTCTCCCTCTACGACGTCGTTTTCCCCTGCTCTTCTCTTCGCTATTCCTCCTTCCTCACACTCTTGATCTGCACCACATGATTCCCTCGCAACTGAACATCCTGTATAATGATAACATCCCTGTGATTCCATAATTATTACTGCTAAAGAATGAGCTCTATTGCAAGCACACTTATACAATATATATATATATATAACATCATGTGTGTGTTCTGAGAAAACAATCAGCTTCAACTTCACATGGGGGTAAAATGTTTTAGCCCACAGACTCAAATCTGTGATCTGATTGAAATAAAAAGTGAATGCTTCAAATAATATTATTTTGGCTTTGACGAATAGCACAAGAGATTGAGATGAAGATCGAGAGAGTTATATATATGTACCAATGAGCAGGATGAGGAAAGCTAGCTTGAAGGAAATCTTTTCCATGGTTTTCAAGTCGCAGAATCTTGGTGCTCTCAAAACTAATATTGGATAGTCTTTCTTCTTACTGCTTTTCAATGTAGAATTTTTCAGATTTAATATATAGGAGAGGAAAAGTGCTGCTATGGTTCACTTATGTAAAGTGTTTTACTGGCAGATCTTGATGTTTTAATGCTAGTGAATCCAATGCACTTTGATTTTAAAGGATTTTGTTTCGTGATTCCTTGTGTATGGGAATTTGTGAAAGAGATACGTAAACAGAACTGGATCTGCTTCTTGCTTCTTCTTTTTCTTTTTCGCCAACATTTCTGCGTCTTTCATTGAATTGAAGGATGTGGATAATAAATTTTCTAGACAAAAATTTTGGAAAAAAAATTTATTCATGATTCTCACATGGAATTTTAAATTATCATCTTCTAAAAAAAATCAGTGATGTATATATGCTTAAAATTGAGTCATTATGTTCTGCAGGGAATGAGAGGACAAAATAACTGCATTGATTTTATAATTGGCGAAATCTGAGAAAAAAATTATTAACTGAAATGGACGGGGTGATGAATGAAAGAGGACAAGAAACGCAAGTAATAAAAGGCTCAGTTTCATTTTAGCAATAAAACTCCATTATGATTTGTAACTTTGAGCTCTTTCAATTTCGACACCATTAACTTTGTAAAATACAGTAATATTACTTCGCATGAACAACTTTTTTTCCCTTTTGATTGGTAAAACGTTTTATTTGTAACGTTATTTCCTTCATTTTACAAAGTTAATTTCAGTTTTTTTTTTTTAGTTAATTTTCAC
The DNA here is from genome assembly GCA_025593235.1 of Vachellia pachyceras. Lineage (NCBI taxonomy): Eukaryota > Viridiplantae > Streptophyta > Magnoliopsida > Fabales > Fabaceae > Vachellia > Vachellia pachyceras. Next base: position 36,753 of record JANTPZ010138426.1, read on the forward strand.
TTCTAACCTTATTTGTTACCCCTTCAACATCAAGATACGACTGGAAATATTAACAGAACCCAGAAATCTTTACGAGTACATAGCCCCAATTCTAAGATCGAAAAGCAGGCCGAATAAAGCATAAACATTGGGCTTCTGCGTTTTTCTACTGAACCGAAGCCCACTTCAAAGTTGGCTCCAATTAGGAAAATTGCTGGGCTTCGATTGGGAAGGGGCCGCGCGAACGCAGGCCCCCACTGCCACAAATTATGACGTAGGCTCAACCATTCAGGTTGACCTTAGGCATGCACCCCTCCGAAGTGCAATGGAGGTTACAGGCCTAGGCTATGGGCCTTATTGATCACCCATTAACCCCGCCCAGGTAAGTATGTTGCATTGGTGCCCCTTCTCTTCATTTTATAGCCTCTCTTCCTCTCCCCCAATTATCATCTGTCCGATGTGGGACTCTCATCACATTGGTCTATCCCTTCCTCTCTCTTTTATTGATGACGCAGTGTGACACTAGCCTATCAGAGAAGTTCTCTTCCTTCCCAACAGACCTGGAAAGTTGCTGTAAGCCTGCAACTTAATTTATTACCAGATTTATTTTTGACAGCATATGTAATTTTCTTAGGAGATTTTATCAACGATATGATATGGAATGTTCATTATATCAACGTATAATAAGTTGAGAACGGATGTTTGAAAGGAAAATTTTGTGCCCGTTTGAGAACACCGAGGTAAATATCTAAAGAATATTGTCTCGTTTTACAAAAAAAATACTATTAAACATACGTTTGGCTTTTACAAACACTCCGACAAACAACCCCTATATAAATTAATTCCTTACCTTTTAGAAGGTATGATAACGTTCCAGGCAAACAATCAAATATATAGGAAAGGGGGAAATGATTATCTTTTTGTTCTTATTTTGTAGTATATTTTATAAAATACAGTTAAAATGGCCAACATAATGTAATTATATTCAGTGGTGTAATTAAAAATTTATGCAAACATAAATAGATTATGCTCAAGAATGTGTAATTTATGTCCAAACGTAATTAGTTCCAATACCAAGGACCCATGACTAACAAAAGTAATCCTAGGCCTTAATATGGAAAGAATGTAAGCAAGGAAGTTGAAAAGGAATTAATTAAAGATCGAAGTTAGAAAATGTAGAGGATTAATTAAAGAGAGAAATGAGAAACAGAATTGCAGATTGTTTTGACTAGAGGTGGTCCTTTCAGCCCCTTCTCTCTTCCTTCTTACGCAGGTGACCCACTCACAACCACAGACACTTTCAACCCGTTTGGTAGGGTGGAAATGGAAAGATTGAATTGAAATTGGAATTCAATTCTATGGTGTAAGATGTTTAGTATGATGAAATTATAATTTTATATGGAATTCAATTCCACAAAAATTCATGGAATTCAATTCAATATCTAAATCTATAGAATTCATTTGGGTTCCATTGAGTTCAAATTTTTTAGACCAAAATATCTTCCCTTATGTAAAATAGTATTTTTGGTTACATTTCCCAAAAAAATCAACATATATAAAAAAAGATATGGATTCCATCTTTATTTCCATGGAATACCAAACGTAATTTTAAAATCCATATACATATTCATTTCAACTTCCATCTCCATCAAAATCAATTCCATTGTACAAAACGGTGCATTCTTTCATCCTTTAATTCCACTGCAATGCTCCTCAAGTCTATGAGTAGCGCTTGTATAATCATTATAGTTAATATAATTATAACCAGTTCATAGTTCAGTGGTACCATGGCATCTTCTTCCTAAACACTCGTCCTTATTATTGCAGATCCATGAATAACACAGTATACAAATATTTCTTTAAAATGTACCTGAGACTCAAATAAAAGGGATCTCGATGAGAATAATTTGTACACATTGTTACTCTCACACATGAAGAGGCTAGCTATTTCCAAAATCTAAAATTGCATGCGATAGAGCTGTGTTTGCTTTACAGCCAAGCGTTTGTTTGGAAGTCCGGTAGATAAAAGCTTTTACGGAGTTCGAGGTAAAACCTATGTTTTAGATAATAGATTTTATGGATTTTGAGACAAAACCTAGCTTTTAAAAAATAAGTGTGTGTTTGGAAACTAATGGTGAAAATAATTTACAGATTCTAAGATAAAAAGTAAGTATAAAAAAGTAAAGGGAAAAAAGAAAGAAGATAAAAGAGAAAATTTATTATAAGGGAAAATGTGATTTAACAAAAAAATATTTTTTTTTAAACCTACAATTAAAATTTAGATTTAAAAAAAGTGTAATTATTTAAAATTTTACTATAAAATTGATGTTTCCCACCGCACTCCCAGATGAGCTCTAAAAGTAGCAGCTTTACTGGAACGGGGGGAGAATCTTTGGCAATAATTGAAGTTGGTGACGAACACGTGAAACATAATTACTTTATATATATATATATATAATCCTCTTGTAAATGAACCGCCCCTTGGTTCTTGTTTCTAAAGTCCAAATAAAAGGACGTTTTAATAATAATTATGAGTGCACGATGGAGGCAAACAGCAGGCAGACCCACCCATTCACATCTATAACAATTTTAAAAAGTAGGGAGGGAAAAGATTGGTGATTTATGCATGGCAATAAAAACATTTGGCGTTTTGTTAACTACTACGTTATTCGTTCTACTTTCCAACTGAACAATTGTTTAATGAATTTGCCAAATAAATTAAATATTTCCAATTGGGAATTCTTAAATAATTATAGACAGTGTCAATACTTTAATTTATCGGTTTCGTACTTTTAAAAACTAAATAAAATAAACCATTATGTCTACGTAAAATATTCGTAAAGTGTCAATTCCATAAAATGTTTTATTCTCGAGTTTGCAGGGTAATAATAAGTATATATTGCTCTCTAATTCTTAATATAAGGGCTACATAATTACTTTTGAGATATTACACAAGATAATTAAATTGGTTATTTGTAATAAGTGCATATTATTATTTTTTTGAAATACAATTTTTGATCATGTGCAATTGTGCATTATAATAATCACCCCTTCTTAAACCACCTTACTATATGCAAATGCAATTAGTAAGGATTTAGGAGAAAAATAATCAATATAAGAGCTACTAGACTTTCTTTTAATTTAAAAAAATTAAGGAAGTTAAATACATTGCTTGAAAATAGTCATTTATATGTATTATGCAAGGTTGAAAAAATCGGAATGGGCACAAAACCGGTCAAGTTAATGGTTTAAGGGTTAATTAATGGGTTAACTCATTCATGTTAAAGTAATAAATTTAATTGATAATATTAAAATACAAAAACTTTAATCATCACTAATTTCAAAATATATGCAAATACATATTGCGATAGTTTAATATTAACAATACCAAAATAAAAATATATATAATAGCAATGAGAATATTATCCTTACAAGCTGTAATGTTTCAGTCACTTTAATTAATGATAATTGATAGCCAAAAGCATACCTAAATTCATTTACATTAGTAGGGAGGGGCTAAATGAGGAAAAGTATAAGTTATATTAGAATCAAGCTAAGGTTCATGAATATTCATATCTTCATCATCCTTCTTAGAAGAGGGAATGAATTTGCAAAACCGGCGGGTTCCAGATTTATCTTGGATCAACTCAATCACATCCCTTGATTTTGAAAAGTGAACCGATCCAAGGATGGGTTCGGTGTTTTCTAGCATGAACCGATCAGTCCAATTTTTCATTCCTTGGTTTATATATCAATTTATTATAAGTTGAGAAAATTAGTTTATATTTGTTTTGATTCAAGAAAAATAGCATCATTCATAACTGGTTTCTGAATTTCAAATTCAGTAGTGCACTAGCATTTTATTTCTCATAGTTTATGCAATGTAGGTAAATGACTCACGCAATTAATGTTTCAGTAATTAGGTAGCAATATTTTTTAGATATATATTGAAAATGTGACTTGCACCTTAATTAGGCTTTATTTCACAAGCAAAAAAAGTGTTTGCCTGATATATTAACTAGGAAATTTCATACATATTATATAATAAAATTTAATATAAAAATAATTTTCCATGTAGTAATATAAGGACTATTTACATCCTAACATGAAAAATAATTATTTTAAGAGGGGAAATAAAAGAACAAGCAGGCTACGTTGCCTCGTATAAAGAATTTAGCGAATCAACAATACATCACGAGGCTCGAGTTTTATTAATATTTCATTCTGAAAAGGTAAATTGATTTCATCTGACAAGCCCCTCCGTTCCGAGGTTGCATTCCCAAAAGATGATTAATTAAACGTGGTCATTTCATGGCAAGTTGGAAACCTACCCTCACTAAGTTTTGTTTGTTTCTCTTAAGAGTAATCCTGCTGACTCAGCTTGTATGTCTCTTGTGAGGAATTTTATTTATTTATTTATGCTATCTCCACTATGTCAATGGATCCGTTTAACAACGCAGTGGAGAAGTATTTTTACACAAATCGAGACAAATATGTGGAGGAGATTGTCTCATTTTACAGAAAAACATTGTTGAACGTTCTTATAAGTAGAAGCACCCCATTGCCAAACGGTGTCAATGTGTGTTTGGAGAGAAATGAGTTACAGATTCCGAGATGATTTTATGGATTCTAAGATGCTTTTAATAATTTAAAAATACTTTTTACGGATTTCAAAATATTTTTTTTTAGGATCAAGCACTTACCACTAGGCCAAAAGCTATAGCTATCAATCAAGGCGCAACTCTATTTCCTTAACCCACAGTAGAGCAGACGCCCAAGCGTCATGATTTGATTATACCTTGGCCCCTCAGACCTCCGCCATAGGACAGTTGATGCCACACCTTAGCCAACACTTTTATCTTAAATTACGTGCACTGTTAGAAAAAATTATTTAGTAAACATGCACAATGTCAATTATAAGTGAGCAAAATGTCTCACAATTATTGGTGCTACTCCTGTTTTTATCCCAGTCAACTTTTCCCTGGTGTGCAATTTATTTTTAAATATTAATATATATTTAAAAATACCTAAAGATACGTTACGTAAATCCCAAAAAAGTTAGGAAAAATTACCCAAAGATCTCGAACAACAGAATTAATCATAAAATGGTCCTAAAGATTCAAAAATTTACCATGAGATCCCAGGAGTAGCTGCTGAGGTTGTTATTAACAACCTCATCAACATTCATTAACAACATCAACAGATACTCCTGGGATCTCATGGTAATTTTTTGAATCTTTAAAATATTTTTATAGTTAATTCTGTTACTCGTAACTATATGTAAATTTCCCAAAAAGTTATATATTTGAGGATGCAATAGGTTCTATACCTTCAAGGACTTAAGCTCTTAAATATCTTTAGATAATGAATTTTATAGTATGATTCAATATTTTCTTTAGAGAACGCAGCAGGCTTATTAGTTATCACTGATATTTTTCGAAATTCTCAATAACTTTTTTTCAAAATCGTAAACTACTCTTTAAAAAGTGAATAAACAGATACACATGATAATAGCTTCAGCGAAATAAATAAACGATGACATTAAACTTTTAAGATGTGATCATTTTTCTAAAATTTCTTGAAATATAGTATATTGTTTTAATAAAAAAATTGTAAGTGTTAGCCGTTTTTGAAAAAAATAATTGTCCCCGCTTTTTCTATTCTTAAAAGGTCCGTCTCTAAATGGACAAAAAGTTTAATTGCGATAATGGGTGAAAATATAATTATTAGACATGTAAACATAATGTGAGATTATTAAAGCTTCCCAAATATACATTTAATAGTATTTGTTCGTAAATCAAAATAATTTTTTTTACATATCTATCCGGTAAATTGTAAATAATGCTTTTCATGACGAATGTCTAAGAGATCGGCCGGTCCATGTATTTGCTAACAACATGCTATATTTTATTTTTGTTCCTTATACAGTGGTCAGTGGGAATGGCAATTATGCTGCCAGCAAGAGAAATAGACAAATTTTAGGGATTTTTCTAATGACAGGTGAAAGTGATTTTTAGAGTTTGTCATATTTTAGAATAAAACATGCAATAGAGTTATTACATTATGCAACTAAATTTTTATACAATGTGTAAATGATATTCACATTATGCAACTGATATTTTTGACATGTAATTAAGCTTTCACAGTATTGCAATGTCATATCCCATTCTTTAATTAATCTCTCCTATAATTTATGTAACGAAAATATGTTTATATTACTCCTTTATTATTAAAAAAATTTAATTATTGAATCTCTTCTTTAAAATCATATAGTAATTCTTTATTCTTCAGAAGAGTGGGTATTTATTCCAGAGAAATCAATACATACATTTCACCCATGATCAATTTAACTAATTTTCAATTAATATATATAAATTAATTTTTATATTTAAAAACAGAAATATTAAATTATTAATAAATGAAAGCGTTGTAAATCGTATATCCCAAAAGATACGTACTTGAAGGAAAAGTAAATTGATATGTGCAAGTTCCTTTTTCAATATTATTAACAATTTACGAAGTAATTATATAAAATAAATTTTATTTCAATAAAATTTTGCAACACTGCCACGCATATGCCATTATTAGTTTTGCTTTGTGAATAGGATATCTCCTCGG
>JANTPZ010138427.1:0-28119 GCA_025593235.1 Vachellia pachyceras
GCCAACAGGAACATCGATATGATCTAAAACACAATCACTGGAATATTTGTCCATAAACACATAACAACACAACAAAATGCAATTTTCCATTGTAAACTAAAGAAGGCAAAAAAAAAATTCCCTGAGTGTTAAACACTAATAGAACAGATTATTACAACAATCAAAATGTAACAAAGACGAATTCAGGTGAGTGAGAGTGAAAGAGAGAAACCTCACTGAAGAATATAAAAAGGTTGGAGCACACAAAAGTGGGTTCAAGTTGAGTGTCAGAGTAAGGCCGATGAGAAGCGCTGATGATGCGATGAGACTGAGCGGCAAGAAAAAGGATAGAGAAAAATGTATATATAACATTAATTAACAGTGGAAGTAAGAGCATGGGCACGTTAGAAGAGGAATAGTTAGGGTTTTCATAAACGGGATTCAATGGAGTTGATAATTAGCTCACCTTAAAAGTGATAAGGCCACATTCATGTTTGTGCGGAGTTAGACGATACCGAAGACACTGACCATGGACGCAGATGAGTGAAGCGATGAGAGGAGGACTCCGACGCAAATGCGCGATGATTCAAGAGTGCACAATTTCAAGTCAGATCCCACATCTAAACTCTCACATTGGTTTGTATGTATGAGTTTGCCTAATAGGTTTTGCAGCACAAGAGAGAAAAGGCTGGATAGGGGAAAAGCAAAGAAACAAGTTGAGAGCTTTACCAGACCAGAAAGTGCGGCGCAGTGCTAAAGAAGATAAATTTGAAGTCTTCAAGTTCAATTCATTTTCTGGGGGGAAATTTGGTCTTTACACAAATGCAATAAATCACAAAAAGGTCTCTTGGGACCTAAGAATAAAGATGATAATGCTCGGGACTTTTTAATATTTAATTGTATTACTTGGGAACTCTGTGTAATTTTCCCTAGGTTTTATCATTTTTCTAATTCCTTCCCTAGGGCAATGTGAAACATTACCTTCTGATTTATCAGCTGGATGGTCTGTAGCAAAAACTAAGGTCTTAAAGGATAAGTGTTTTTCTATGAGATATCTAAAAACTCACTTCAGATAATGCAAGGTTTTATACGTGTGATAAACCTATTAGTTTCTAGTTTCCAAATAATTTATTTGTTAATAGCTTAAGTGAATATGTCATTTCAATAACATTTTCTTGTTAATTTATTGAAGGGAACTCGTTTAAAAAAAAGGTTCAATATGGAGATAGTGTTTTTATAACCTAAAATGTACTTTTTCAAAATGACAAGTGATCTTGTCATTTCACTAAATTATCAGTTTAGCAAGGAAAACTTTATGACTAGGTTCAATATAGAGAATGTATCTTTATAATCTTAAGTGTAATAATAAAAATGGTAAATGAGCTTGTCATTTTAGTAAACTTTTAGTTGTCCATTTATTAATTGGAAACTTATTGCAGAATATGAGCTTTTATAAAAGGAAATGTATTTGGAAGTCTTGAGGCAAAATTGTTATTCCACTACGATTAGTGAATTTAATAATGTTTACCTGCATACCTTGTTAACAAATTCAAGACTACATTCATAAAGTAATCTTTATCAAGATGTCAAGTTTACTTATCATCTTGACAAGTACACTATAAGTTATTTGAGACTCACATTCATCATATTTTGCCAATATCCAAAGACCACTTAAAGGATCTTATCAAAATCAAAATATGTCAATATTTAAGTCGTAATTTATATAATCTTTGGTTCTCAAATTTACTTTCATTTTAATTTTGATCTCTTAAATTTAAAACCAATGATTTTGACCCCCTCCAAATTTTATTTTATTTCAAACATTGATCCCTATAATGTTATAAAAATCTAGACTACTTTACCCATTAAGGAGCCAAAACCACTGGTTTCAAACTTAAGCGATAAAAAATTATATTAACACAGAATAACTTGTCAAAATCTCAACTACAACTCATCAATATTCCTGTTTTTACTCTTTCATATCAATCAAATGATATCTCAAATATTGGGCAGATTCCCACTAATTCAGGCACATAACATAATCTTATCAGTACTCCAAACAAACCAGTGTGACAGTAAATAAATTTGCCTTTTTCATTCATTTGAACAGGCTTTAACTATCCATACAAATTTTCTTCCAAAGATCCTAAACTAACAAAAAAAAAAAAAACAGCATCCGAGAGGTGTTAAACGGGGCGAAAAAGAATATCCAAGTATCCAACTGTTGGTAGTTTGTTAGATGATTTTATGGGATTTTAGTTTCAGTTTTAAAAAAGAAAGATTATAGGATATTTGTTAGATTATTCCTAGGCAATATTTTAGATTTAATTTTATAGCTTATGTTGTGTTCTCACTCGTGTGTGTGTGTATGAGGGTGTATAGTTCAATTTGAATCACTCTGAAATACCATTTTTCATCGGATTCTAAATGGTATCAGAGCATTTGGAAAATATGACGTTGTTTTTTTCTTGCTCCGCCGTTGCAATAGACGCCCTTGTCTAGTCTGCAATCGTTAGGAGTTCCTCCTTCAGTCCTAGATCGCGCAATCTGTGCACACCGTCTCGTTTTGTGCATCTGTCATTTTTTCCACAGCCGTTAGTCTGTGTTGCTTGTCGTCAGAGTTCACGCTGCGTGTTGTGGGCTCTATGCCTCCACAGACCAGTGATACCACTATCCGTACAGCTCCTGGGTTCGCGATCGTCAATTGCTCCCTCCATCTTTCTTCGACCCCACAACCGTTGACGCCTCAACCGTCGTCCAAGTAAGCTTGTGGGTTCGCCATCGCCATCATCTACCTTCATCTCATCTCAGATCGCCATCCAGTGCTAAGCCCGTCATCGCTTTCTCACCAAGTTGGATCCCATCGTCGCTCCCTCACCAGAGACAGCCCAGTCCTTCCCCTCGGAGCCCACTGTCGCTCCACCTCCCGGCGTCGACTCCTCTCCAGGCACCCAGGTCGTGTTTACATCGTCCGTTCAGTTCGTGCTGTTCCAGTTCTCTGTCGTCAGCCTCATCGTTGATCCCCAGGTCCAGAGACATTCAGCTGTTCCTTAATCGCTCGGCTGTTTACCCCACTCGGCGATTTCACTCCGTCACCGTGCTCGTGTTCGTGCTGCTCTAGCCCAATCCGTCAGATTCAAGTGTGCGCGTGACTGTGCAAGCGTGCAACTTATTCCAAGCTACTAATTGTTCAGCTGAGCAGTTATTGAATAAGGAAAAGAAACCCGGGGGGGAAGGAGGGGATTATAAAAAAAAATGGAGTTTTAACTCATGGCCAATTCTTCCACGAGTGCTCTACAATGCTCCAACCTCAAAGTTTTGGTTCCGTCAACTAACTCCACCCCACGCTCAACTCCGCCCATTCTTGAGAACTTAGGATGTTTAATTGTTCCAGAATAGCTCACATGGGATAATTATCTTGAATGGGCCTAATCCATTCGACTCGCGCTTCAAGACCGTAAAAGGCTGGGACACATCACTGGCCAATCCCCCAATGTTCAGATGCTCACGCTGCTACAACTTGGGAGGCTAAGGATGCACTGGTTTGTTCATGGCTTGTCAAGGCCATGTTGCATACAATTCATCGTTGCTTCATGTTCTTCTCTCCTGCTCCTTCGATGTGGGAGGCTATCCATGAAGCATATAGTGATGGTGCAGATATTTCACAATTACTTGAATTAAAGGCTAAAGGTTGGGTGTTAAAACAAGGATTCCTTTACCTGGGTGACTACTACCCCACAGAAACTACCCTTTGGCAACAACTTGATTTACTTGGTGATGACTCTTTGTTGTGCCTCGCATACTGCCGCATATCAGAAGAAGCTGAAGAAAGAACGTCTTTTTGAGTTGTTGGCTGGTCTCAATCCCTCATTTGATGATACTCAAGGTCGTATTCTTAGTCAGGACCTGCTTCCCACTGTTCGTGTGGCATTCACCATTCGTGGTTGATTTGACAATGTCTTTACTCCTTGGGATCAAATGCAAAATATTTATTACCAAGAATTGCAGTATAATGCAATACTCGGGCCGTTCTCTTATCAATGAGTCTTAATTTAACTTTCCTAGGGCTCGTTTGGTACACAGAATTTATTTTGATGGATATGGAAATGAATATGGATATAGAAATGGATATTGAAATGGAAATGGAAATGGGGTTTAAAAGTATGTTTGGTATGTCATGGAAATGAAGATGGAATTCATATCTTTTTTTTATGAATTTTGATTTTTTTTGAAATGTAACAAAAAAGACTATTTTGCATAAGAGAGTATATTTTGGTCCAAAAAAATTGGATTTCATGGAACCCAAATGAATTCCATAAGTTTGGGTATGGAATTAAAATTGGGTATTTAGGTGAAATTGAATTCCATATGGAATTGTAATTCCATCATACAAACATGCCAACATCATGGAATTCAATTCCAATTCCATTTCTACCCTCTCATTTCCACCATACCAAAAAGGCACTAGGTAAACTAAGAGTCTAAAATGCAATAAAACGTGGTGATGGATTGAAAAATTAATTTTCTTAATTATAACTAATTGGATGAAAGAAAAATCAATCATAAACTACTTTTTTTTATTTTCTTTATAAATTTGGGATAAATAAACGAATTGGGTTGAAATGCAAATATGGAAGATGCTCTTGAAAATGAGTAATTGACCATCCTCGTTCAATTAAAAATAATGGGAATTCTAAAATCATCAAGTCTAATGGAAAACCCCAAGCAATCAAGTTGAGTCTAATATTTTTAATCAATAGCTACTCCTACTATTGCATTTGTAGCTATTACTTAAAAATACTATAAAGAACCACTAGATGTGTGAATTGAATTAAATTAATGTGCTTAATTCCACTAAATAAATGCACTATCGTGACATTTAAATTGATTTAATTAAATTATATGAACCAGTGATCACTGAAGCACATATAAATTCATGAAATCAATTGCGAAAATATATAGATGAAAACATGTTGATGCCTTATTTTGATGATAACAAAATGATTTCAGGGATTATAAAACTTAAATTGTTGATGATTAAGTGTTCTCAGTGAAACATTCAAGTTCTGTCAAGTTTGTATGAAAGTATTGAGAATTACTCGAGTTCTATATTTTAATACTCAAGTATCAAATGTCTTTCATAAGTTAAAATTCAATACTTTCAGGTAACACTTGAGCTTTTGTTGAAAGTGTTGATAATACTCGAGTTCTTGATTTCAATACTCGAGTATTACAAGTTAAAAATGTTTCTGAAATCCAACACCCTAAGTGAAAACTCAAGTATTGAGATGAAGTGTTACAAACACTCGAGTGATGATTTTGAATACTCGAGTATTGATGTTAATATATGTTTTGAAAGGATACTTTCATGTGAAACTAGAGTATTGATGTTGAAGTATTGGCAACACTCGAGTATTATGTTGCAATACTCGAGTATCGGATTTTGTTTTCAAAAGAATACTCAACACTTGAAGCAGAACACTCGAGTTACAAATGGAAGTATTGACAACACTCGAGTATTGAGTTTGAATACTCGAATATTGAGTCAAAATACTTGAACTTGAAGTAGAACACTTGTGTTGTGGAGGAAGTGTTGACAACACTCGAGTGCTTGTTATCAACATTTAAGTATCGGGCAAAAGTTTTCAAATGAAAGACAACACTTCAAGCGTAACACTCGAGTATTAGGTGAAAGCGTTGACAACATTCGAGTATTGACTTTTGAATACTCGAGTATTGAGCTCTATTGCCTCAACAACAGAACACTTCCATCTAAACACTCGAGTAATGGCAGAAAAGTTACAACACTCGAGTATTATGTTTTCAACACTCGAGTATTGTGATAATTCAAATGATTTCAGTTTAAGTTTTCTTCTGAACATTCGAGTATCAACTGAAAGTATTCCTAACACTTGAGCATAATAATTTCAACATTCGAGCATTCACACTAAATTTCAAAATATTCTGCAATACTCTCAGATAACACTCGAGCAACTTTAAAAGTGTTTGTAAAACTCGAGCATTGACAGAAAACACTCGAGTATCATTTCATAAAATTCAAAATGCTTGATTAACACTCGAGTATTATGATCAAGCACTTGAGTATTGTTTCTCAACGGCTACTTTCTCTCTCTGACAAATTTTCACTTGCTCTGCATCTTTCCTTATTCGTGTCTAACAATGTTTGAACTTCACCTGCCCTCATAAATGCAGAAGTCCAGGATCATAAAAAGAGAAAAACGTTGTACTCACAGACAAATTGCATAATTCAAGCCTTCGTCGTCCACGCTACTCAGAAGCATTTATTACAGCATTAATGGTGAAGATGAAGAGTTAGTTTATGAGAGTAACGGATAATAAACTCTATCTAACGGCAACTTCATTTCTCTCATTTATAAAAGCTCCAAGCATTCATTACAGAAACAAAGATCATCTTTATGAGCATTAAAGACATTCATCTGTCTCTCTATGATTTATTAAATTCTTATTCTGAACTTCATTAATTGCTATCAACTCTTTGTGAGAGTTTTCCTTGAGCAATATCTTCTGAAAATTTGTGAGATAATTCAAGGTTGGGACCTTGAATTTATTGGGTTGTAATTTGGTCAGAAAACAAAAACAGAAAGTGTAAGACTCTGTTTCATTACGTATTGTAAGGGGGAGTGTGAATATCTATTGTAAAGGCTGGTGAGCCTGATTTATTGGTGATTAGTGGATTACAAAGCTCAGAGGTGCTCTGAGGACTGGACGTAGGTCAGAAGGACCGAATCAGGATAAATCCCCTTGTTCATCTTTCCTTTTATCTCTCGGTGACATTGCTCTCATTTTGATTTTAATTTCAAAATTTTAATCTGACCAATTCACCCCCTCTTGGTCTTATCCTGCACTAAAAAAACCAACCAATCAACAATAATCCAAAACAACCACAAACTATTTAATCAAGAACAGAGTTGAACATAATAAATCATAAGATTAGGAATTCAAGATAATTAACAGAGTAAAAAGATTAAATAAAAATAACTCCCTCAATAAATTCCAGGAACTCAAGTCAAGATCTCATTTCCAAGAAGCACCAAGATTTGGCCACTCATTATCTTGATCAGACCAGATTCAGCCATGAGGAAAGAATGATGATGAAAGAAAGAGAAAAGGGGATGATGATGGTTAAGAAAGAGGAATGGAGATTATGATGAAAAGGAAGGGATAAAAGAAAAAATGAGGTGATATGATGATATAATGGAGAGGGAAGGAATTGATAATGGATAGGGAATTGAATGAAAGAAGGATGATGACAGAAAGAGAAAAGGAGGTGAAGATGATGCAAGAGAGAGAAGGAAAAGGTGAACAATGGAGAATTGGTGGTTCTCTGTGTATCCTCTTTCTGATATTCTCCTTGAATACACACACATATGTATATCTTGCCTTTTCCTGTGCATGCCTCCTTTTTCCGCCAATCTTCTGTTATTTTGAATTTCAAATCTTTTTCTTTTTCTTGATCTCTTGATTTTCCAAGATTCACTCTCCATAATTTCCTAAAAAGAATAATAAAATAATAGAATAGAAGGAGATAAAATAAAATGTTGATTTCTGAAAACTTTAAATCATTATTTTCATCATCTATGATTTGATCAATCCCTAAGATAATGTAAGATTTGATATTTTGAACTTAGAATCTTAGATTTTCTAATTTAAATTCAGAATCACAGATTTACTAATTTGAACTCAGAATCTTTTAAAATTATATTAATAACCCTTTAAATATATCAAATAATATCTTAAATATAATAAAAATTAGAAAGTTATCAGTGATCATTTGATGATGAGAGGCTTCTGCAAGAAGGTCATGTTAGGGAGGAATCAATCCTCACCCCTCGTCTTTTTACTGTTGACGGATCTGCCCTTGCTGTCTGTGGTCCTGATCAGCGCTCCACCAAAGGTCGGGTAACGTGTGATCATTGCCACAAACAGGGCCACACAAAGGACAAGTGTAGGGATCTCCATGGTAAGCCCCCTAATTGGAATTTGAGGCAAGATAAGGGTGAGAGTTACATCCAGTACATCAACTAATCCCTCTGTTCCAGGCCATCAAACTACTCAACTCAATCTGATTCTTGAGTGACTCATTGCCTTAGAAAGCTCTCAGCAACCTAGAGAACCTCATGTTGCTACCATCGTTTATAGAGGTAATTTTTCCAAAGCCTTGGTTGCGATTGAAGGTATGAGTTATGGGCCATGTTGGATAATTGACTCAGGAGACTTAGATCACATGACTGATGACCTATCCTTATTTTATCATTATACCCTTGCAAAGACATGCCTTACTGTCAAAATTGCGGATGCTTCTGATTCACTTGTTAATGGTGTTGGGAGCATCAAAGTTTTCACTACACTTACTCTTCACATCATCTTGCATGTTCCCGATTTGAAGTGTAACTTGATTTCTGTAAGTCAGTTAGCATGAGAAGAACGCTGTCATGCTGATTTTTTTTGCTACTCGTGTGTTTCAGGACTTGCTTATGGGGACAACGATTAGAATGGCTAGGATGCATGATGGACTCTATTATCTAAATGATTGTTCTAGTTCTTGTACTGGTTTTTCTAATAAAGTGTCTCTCCCTAGGATTGATGATGTGGAGTTTTAGCACAAACGGCTAGGTCATCCAAACTGTCATTACAAGTCTCATATGTTTTCTTCCATTTGCTCGAATAAAAATTCTTTTGAATTTCATTGTGATTCATGTGAGCAAGCTAAACATCATTGCACTTCTTTTAAGATTACCCCATACTGTGCGTCCAAGCCATTCACCACTATCCATAGTGATTTATGGGGACCTTCTCGGGTTTCTAATCGCAATCATTCCAAGCATTTTATCTGTTTCATTGACGATTATACTCATGTCAATCAGGTTTTCTTACTTAAGGATAAAACAAATGTTTACCAAACTTTTATTGACTTCTATTACATAATTCAAACCCAATTTCAAACCAATATTCAACTCCTCCACACTGACAATGGTACTAAATACTTTAACTAATCACTCTCTTCCTTCCTTAGGGCTCATGACATTGTTCACTAAAAGCTCCTGTCCTTATAGCCCCCCGTAAAATGGCATTACTGAACAGAAAAACAGACATATCCTTGAAACTGCTCAGGCCCTCATTTTCAGCAGTCATGTTCCCTGATACCACTAGAATGATGCTATTCTTACTGCCACTTTTCTCATTAATCAAACGCCCAACAAACCCTTATCCTATTGCACCTTTGGCAAGTTCTCCATGAACATTACAATTGCCCCTACCTTGAAAATACATTGACCCTACAGATACTTGGTTGTACCACCTACGTCCATCTCCATCACACGGGTAAGCTTCACTCTAAAGCTACTTGATGTATATTTCTCGGCTACTCTGGCTCACATAAGGGTTACAAATGCTATGATCTCATGTCCAAACGTCTTTATATTACATGTGATGTCACCTTTCATAAACACCTTCCTTTTTACTCTCCGTCTTCAATTCAGGGGGAGAATTGAAGTGAATTTCAACCTGAACCTAAGTTAGCAGTATCAACTCAACCTGAAGTTCTGCTTGAGCCATTCCCATTCCCTATTCAAACTGAGAATGTATAAATACCTCCCACAGATGAGGAGAATACTGATAATTCTTCAATTTTTAATATATTTGAGATATATTTTTGAGATATTTGGAAAGTTATCAATATAATTTTAAAAGATTCTGATTTTAAAATAGAAAATCTATCCGATAATGCATTATCTTAGGGATTCATTATTTTGAAAAAATTTTGAGTTTAAAATAATAAATATATGCATTATCTTAGGGATTCATAAAATTAAAGCAGATAATAACAATTTGAAGCTTTTATTATTTTTATTTATATTTTGTTTTGCTTCCTTTTATTTTATTATCTTGTTATATTTTTTAGGAAGTAATCCAAATTGGAGATATCATCAAATCAAGAAATGATAAAAGATTAAAAAAAGAAGAGATAAAGGTGGAGCAACGTTTTGTTCATGGGAGTCAATATTTATATATATCTTGAGAGATCCATGGAATCAAAACAAAGAAAAAAATCATCAAGAAACTGACGCATGCACACACATATCCAAGGCAATAGTTTCTATATATGTGGAAGGCACACATTCTGGAGGGGGACGCGGAGCACATTAATAGAATCATGCTAAAGAGACATCCAAGAAGGCACATGCAGAGGAGAAGGCGCGCGCACACCGAAGCAATGTCACAAAAGAGAAAAGAGAGGGAATCCACGCATGAGATTTGATCATCTATTAGTGTTTTCTTCTTTCTTCTTCTCTCTTTATTTTCTTGTTCTTGATGCTTTTCTTGAATCTTGTTAGAGATTTGATTAAAGCCATGTGTGGCCAATTCTCTTTAGATCTAGAGCAGCTATGAACTAATTTAAGGATTTGAGCATGTTGAACCATTTATTTATATTTAATTTTAATTGTGTTTATTCAGTTTAAATCTTATTGTCTGCTTAGTGTCTGATCAGCATTAAGTATGAATGTGGGGAATTTAGATTAACCTCGGAAGGGGGATCTTAATTGGACCTTTAAACTGAGTAATGTGATATTAGAATTTATTCTAATTTTCCTTTAGTATAGAAATATACCTATGGGACTCATATAATCATATTAGAGTGTGATCGTTCGAGTTAATGCCTTTTGAAAAAGCTATTTAGGAATAATAGTTTTATTTGAGAGAGGGTTGTAGATGATCGGAAGACACTACATCTATTTATACTTTAGATTAACAAGTTAAATTTAAATATATTTATTTGGGTAAAAGCATACTCTAAAACTTAAAGAAGGGATTAGCCACTCTAAGTTGCTTGTGTCAACTATTACCTTCTAGTTTATCAGAATTAATATTTTAGTTTATTTAAATTTATATTTCAAGTAGTTGTATTTGATTTGCTCAACTTAAATGAAATTTAGATTTGTAGTGCTTATTTACCTATTAGACTGAGTCTATATGGGATCGACCTTGATTTACCATATACTATTTTTACGACCCGTACACTTGCGGTGCATAATTAAGTTTTGGTAACATCAAATACTGATTTAGGAGGAGACACTACTAAACAATTACAAGTTTATACAAGACGATGCAAAGCCGGCGAGGTTCATCAAGCACCCAATACACTCCAGGAGTCGGAACCGGAGGTAAGGTCAGATAAGGTACAAAAGGTAAGTATGGAAAGTCATAATGATCTTGACCTACCTATCGCAGTTTGGAAACAGCCTAGGATGTGTCAAGAAATCCTATTGAGAAGTTTGTTTAATATCAGGCTCTTTCCTCAAAATATAGCGTATTTATCTCTCATCTTGATAAGGTCAGGATCCCAAATAATATTGATAAAGCCTTGGCTAGTGCAGAATGGAGACAAGCTGTGATGGAAGAAATGAGGGCTTTAGAGGATAATGAAACTTGGGATGTGGTGGATCTGCCTAGAGGCAAGAAGGTTGTAGGATGTAAGTAGGTATTCACACTCAAATATAAGGCAGATGGAAGTCTTGAGAAATATAAGGCAAGATTAGTTGCACAAGGTTTCTTTCAGGTTTATGGTAAATATTATACAGAGACTTTCACCCCTATTGCAAAATTGAACACGATCCGTGTCTTGTTATCACTTGCTGCTCTAGATTGGTCGTTGCATAAGATGGATGTCAAAAATGCTTTCCTAAATGGTGAAGTAAAGGAAGAAGTTTATATGAAAATGCACTCGGGCTGAGTATGCAAACTAAAGAAGTCATTGTATGGACTGAAACAATCCCCCCGAGCATGGTTTGAAAGGTTCACTCAAGTCTTGAAGTCATAGGGCTCCATACAGGGACAAAGTGATCACACCATGTTCTTCAGACATTTAAATGGGTGAATAGTAGTTCTTGCATTATATGTCAATGACATTATCCTTATAGGTGATAAGCCGCTAGAGATCGATCGTCTTAAGGGAGCATTAAACCAAGAATTTCAGGTGAAATATTTGGGAGAAATGAAATACTTTCTTGGTATGGAAGTTGCTAGGTTTAGGAAGGGAATCTATATCTCACAAAGAAAATACATCCTGGACCTTCTAAAAGACGATAATGTTAGGATGTAGGCCTAGTGACACTCCCATGCGAACTAACAAAATTGACAATGATGCAGAACTTGGGAAGGCTGTGGATAGTGGACGATATCAGAGAATGGTGGGGAAATTTATTTACTTATATCACTCTCGACCAGACATCGCATTTGCAGTCAGCATGGTAAGTCAACATTCTCATGATCCTAAGCAAAAGCACCTAAATGAAGTTTGCAGGATCCTCAAGTATCTAAAGGGCTCTCAAGGGCTCGGTTTACTCTTTAAGAAGATTGATCACAGAGGACTAGACATGTTTACATATGCTGAAGGGAAGGTGATCTAGAAGATAGAAAGTCCACTTCAGAGTACTTCACATTTGTCTAGGGAAATCTTGTGACATGGAGAGGTAAGAATCAAAGTCTGGTAGCAAGGAGTAGTGCTGAAACAAAATTTAGAGCAACAGCACTTGGAATTTGCGAAGGAATTTGGGTTAAAAAAGTTCTTGAAGAATTGAAGATGGTTGTAAATCCACCTATCAAACTCTATTCAGACAACATGGCAACCATTAATATCTCATAACCCAATCCAACATGATAGGATGAAACATGTGGAAATAGACAGGCACTTTATAAGAGATAAGGTCGATGAAGGAATAACTGAGATTAAGTATATATCATCTTGAGAGCAAACAACATATGTTCTCACTTAAGGCATTACCCGAGATAAATTCGAATACTTCATTGACAAGTTGGACATGATTAACATATATATTCCAACTTGAGGAGGAATATTGGTAGTTTGTTAGTTGATTTTATGGGATTTTAGTTTCAATGTTTTAAAAGTAAGATCATAGATTTGTTAGATTATTCCTAGGCAATATTTTAGATATGATTTTATGGCTTCTATCGCGTTCTCACTCGTTCGTTCGTGTTCGTGTGCGTGTGTGTGTGTGAGAATTTGAATCAATCTGAAATACCATTTCTCATGAGATTCTACCCCAACAACTAACATGCTACTCAAAACAAGAGGTGTTAAACATCATTCCCCTTAATCATCACAATTTCATGCTAATCCATGGATGACAGATTTCCCACAATTTCGTCATCCCCTAAAACCTGTGTTATCTTTATTTCAGCAAGCAAAATCAGTTATAAGCTAATTTATTGGTATGTGGACTTGGATCTCATGGTATATTCTGCGACAAGTTCAGAAAAAGATGACGACTTGTCCTCTAGCAATCTTGTCGGAGAGTCAAACTCCTCAAGCAGTCCTGCATCAGTATCCAGTTAAATCATACAAAAGAGAAATAAATGGTACACCAGAGAACAAAAGAAAATCCAAGTTCAGAAGAACAACATGCATATTTACTGACCTTGATTGAGAAGCAGAACCATATCACTGTCAAGAACAGAAGTTATTCTGTGTGCTATGGTAATGACAGTACAGTCAGAGAAGTGTTGCCGAAGCGTTTGCTGAATCAAATTATCTGTGGCAGTATCAACCGACGCAGTAGCTTCGTCAAGCACCAACACCTTACTTCTCTTAAGTAGCACCCTACCAAGGCACACCAATTGCCTCTGACCCATGCTCCAATTCTCACCGTTTTCACTAACTAAACCCATGTTCACAAAAGCAATCAGTTTTCATTTCTGAGATCAGAAACAAAATAATGTTTTTTTTCTGATCAAGGAAAACAATATAAACCTGTAGAGTCTAGCTTCCCTTCTTTCCTTCGAACTTCATCTCCAAGTTGACACTTATCCAGAGCCTAAAAGCATGTTATTGAATAAAGGCAAAGCCATATTAAGAAACAGACACCAGTTTAATTTCGGGACAGAACCCAATACTCAGTGTATGCATGTGTTTATTTGCAATTTCAAAAATAAAAAATTACAAATTTACCTCCCAAATTTGTTCATCTGTGTACTCCTCCAATGGGTCTAGGTTACTTCTCACTGTGCCTTCGAACATGGTTGGGTCTTGAGGAATAATGCTAAGTCTAGACCTCAAATCATGAAGTCCAATTGATGAGATGTCCATGCTGTCAATCACAATTCTCCCAGCAATTGGCTCAACAATTCGAAATAGTGTTTGTATGAGAGTTGTTTTACCACTTCCAGTTCTCCCAACAATGCCGGTCTTTAGTCCGCCAGGGAATTTGCATGTGATGCCACGCAACACAAGTGGTAGATGTGGAGCATAACGGACCTTCATCATACATATGAATACTTTTATGAGTACAGACATAATGTTAAATCCATGAACCAAATAAATTTTACAAGCAGTAGTATTTCTTTTCGAAGATAAATTCTAACTATTGATAAAAGACTGCAGTTCAAGTTTTACAAATTAACTGACCAAAGATTGAAAGAAATAATAATCCTAACATGCCCCATGTGATCGTGACATGCACTTGGAGTCAAATTTATTTAAGACAACTCTACCTGCAGATCACAAATGTCAACTTCTCCTTGTGATGGCCAAGAAGGATTGGGTCGATTTTCTTCTATTACAAGAGGAGGCTCACTCAGAATGCTACTGTACTGAAGTATTCTCTCTACTGATATAATTTTGTTCTCCAAGTTGCAAAGATCCCATATCACCCAGGCTTGTAACATGTTCAGATTAAGTCCATATGTAACCGCCAAACCAGCAATACCTTCAGAATCGTGGATAAAACAAAAGCAAGCAATAAGCCTCCATTACCTCCATAACATAAGCATAGTAACTGTCAATTGTCTAAGGTGCCAAAACTTTTTCTTGACTAACAGATGCCAAAACTAAATCACTTACCTGGATTGATGACTCCCCGTGGCATAAATATCAAGATTATCAAGGAAAAGACAAATGTGATAGAAGACAACATATCCAAGCGGAAGCAAAGCCACTCCATAGCAGCTGCACTGTTAAATTTTGGCCGAGAATACCCATCCATCAGTTTCATATTTGCTTCCTTAAATCTTGACTCTTGATCAAAGCTCCTGATGGTTGCTGTTCCTGAAATAGTTTCAGCAAAGTGTTGAATGACTGGAGCTTTGCATACTCCAACCAACCGTGATAGTTCTCGAGCTGCAGGTAGATAATATTGCTGCCGAATAATAAGTTTGTAAAATATAAGTTATCAACATATATATAATATGATAAAGTACGCAGAAGCAATAAAAAATTGAGGAAGAAGTGCACGACCAATTCAAACATAGAGTGGATAACAAGAAAGGAAGAACATAGAAGAAATACCCAGAACCTAATACCTAGTAAGATAACAAGGCTTGGCAAAATACCTGATACCAAATGCTGATTGATATCACAGGTATGAAGATGATGAAAACCTGCCATGCAGCCTGAGACATCACTGCTATTATTCCAACAAGTTGGATCATAGAGAAGGCAAATGACCCAATTTGATAGGGAATGTCTAAATCCACAGCACTCTGATCTGTAGAGGCCTACAAGAAGACAAACAGAAAAAGAAAAAGAATATCAATGACTCAATCCATTATTCTTCAAATATAGTTATGAAAAGAAACCAAGGCAAAGGGAACTGTAAACTTGAAAGATAAAGAAATTTAAAAGCCATAAACTAAAATATGTTATTGCTCATTAGATTGGCTAAGAAAAATGATAAAAACAATGGGATATTTCAACTTCTTACCCTATTAATAATCCTTCCACTTGGAGTGGCATCAAAAAATGACATAGGTGCACGAAAGATGCACAAGTGCATTTTATTGAAGAGTAGAGTTGCAGTCCTGTAACCAGCTGTGAATAGAAGAATCGTTCTAGCAAGGATACAGAAAGAACTTCCTATGGCCATAGCAACATAGACAACTATAAGCATAAAGGTTCCAACGGGTGGTTTCACATCTGAAGAGATAGGAGTTGCCCAGGCCATCCAATAGTTGCTTCCAATTTGAAGAAGTTGAAACAGAATTTGAGCCAACAATATAAATGGTACAAGAGAACCTCCATATGCTGTCGTAATATATTCCCAATAGACAGAAAGCCCAACTTTACCTTTCTCCCTTTCTTCCTCTTGAATAAGCTGCCCCTTTAGTTCAACTACATTATCTGTTTTATCACTTTGCCTATCATTGTTTGCCTCTTTTTCCTCTGTAACTTGCACACCAGAGATATTTACTTCTTGATCAGCTATACTAAATTTATCAGACACTTCCTCCCCATCTAGTGAATCAAGCGCAGTTAACGCTTCTTTATGTGCCCCAACAAGCTCCATAAAGTCAGTTCCTGAATTGAGCAAATCATCATACTTTCCACATTGAGTAATTTCCCCATCTTTCATGACCTAATAAATAACATATAACATAAAAATATTAGAGGATACTAAACATTGTAAATTTTCCTTCGAATGATAAAGAATAAATTATGAGAATGGAGCTCACCAAAATGAGGTTGGCAGCAGGTAGGAACTCTATTTGATGAGTGATATAAATAACTGTCTTTGAACTTAAAAAACCTAGCAAACATTCCTGCCATGTACAGAAATAAAGAAAGAGCCAATTAACTAAACATTTAAATAAGTATGACACCAAAAAAGGACCATGTTTCAAAGCAGTGTGGCATAGAATAATTTGTAGAATATTCAATCTACAGAGCATATAAGTTTCTACGGCCAAATTCATAGCATATAACAAGCAAAATATCATAATGGGTTACCTTAAAAAGATGGGATCCTGTATGAGCATCCACAGCACTAAAAGGATCATCAAATAGATATATATCAGCATCTTGGTAGAGAGCTCGAGCAATCTGAATTCTCTGTTTTTGTCCACCGCTCAAATTGATTCCCCTCTCTCCAATAATTGTCTGATCACCAAACGGAAGAACCTCCAGGTCCTTCTTCAGTGAACACGCTTCAAGGACCTTTTCATACCTTTCACTGTCCATCCCCTTACCAAATAATATATTATCTTCGATCTTCCCACTTTGAATCCATGCAGACTGAGCAACAAAGGCCTTAGTTCCGCACACCCTTATTTTTCCTGATATCTTCGGCATTTCTCCCAAAATACATGACAGTAGACTGGACTTGCCTGACCCAACAGTACCACAGACAGCAACCCTCATGCCTTGCGAGACAGTTAGATTTATACCTTTCAATGTTATATTAGAGGAAGATAGGTCCCAAGAGAAATTACCATCGACTACTTCAATTGCTGTATTAGAACTGCCCCTTGAGAGCTTATCTATAGCATCAGACTGCAAATCGTCAAGTCGAAGGAATGATGCAATCCTATCCAAAGATACTTTAGTTTGTGCTATCATTGAAATTGTGTCTGGAAGATTATATATGGGCTCCTGAAGTATTCGGAATGTTGCAAGTGCAGATAAGATCTTCCCTGATTCAAGTGGGATCCCCATAAGTGCACAAGTACCAAAGGTAGCCACAGATACAAATGTGGGTGCACCCCAGAACACAAAGGTGGTGATGGCTGATGTGTAAAAGTATTTCCTTAACCAGCCTTCCTCTGTCTTCCTCAGTTCAATAACCTTCGACAGAAACTTCATTTCCCATCCCTGTAGTTTGAGAATTCTCATGTTCCTTAAAATCTCAGATGTGGCCTTCATTCGTCTATCTTTGGACCCCATTAATTTGTCTTGAAACTTTTCCTGCAATGACCCCAATGGAACATTTGCCAACATTACAATAACAGTAGCAACCAAAGCAGAAATCGAAGCCATCCCAAGATTTTTATACAAAATAAACAAGGCCAATGCCACTTGCAAAAAAACCATCCACAGATCATGAATGTACCAACTAAAATCACCAATTCTTTCAGCATCAACAGTCATAAAGTTGATTATTTCTCCAGTAGTGTGGCTCTGCTTGGCTTGACAGGAAAGGGTCAAACTTTTACTATAAATCATTGTCACAAGTTGTGCTCGGATCCTAATTCCAATCTGCTGCAATATAAAGAACCATTGCCTCTGTGACAGGCATTCTATAACCTTCGCAACAAAAAATGCAGCCACCAAAACATATCCCTCATTCTTAAATGTTTGTTTGCCATTGAGGTATTGGACAAAAGTGTCAATGAGATATGGACCAACATAAGAAGCCAAAGTGTTTAAAAGTGCAAGAATGGCTGTTGCAAAAATTTCTTTCCAAGCTGAGAGTATTAACGACTTCACCAACTTAAGTGTGGTCACTCTGTTTATTGTACCACAGTAAGCCTCAAGTTTATTTCTAAAAGGTGGAAAAGCTCCAGCTACACTGTCACAACTAGCTAGTTGTGGGACATCCTCAATGTCCAAAGTTTTCTGCTTGCCCGTAGCAATCAGAGGACCCACCCAAGAGAAGGTAAGAATGCTGAAAAATCCAGCATTTGAGTAGGGAGTAACAGTTTCCTCCCCCTTGGTCTTACTTGACTCTAAAGCATTACTTACATCAGTATCATTATTCAAAAGAGGCTCTTGAAGATTGTTATCGTCGCTCTCATTTTTCACATAAAACACCACGTAACAAAGGAATATACCCACAAGTGAGGAGACACCATCAGAAATTAGGAATTGAAGTGGTAACAAAACGTGTTTAAAATAGAGAATAAAGTCCAGCATAAAGCAATAACAAGAAATAAGGAGGTAGAAAGGGCACCAAGCTCTGAAGAAGAACGGAAATCTTCTTTCACCCGAATTGAAGAATCCTGTACGCAAGTAAACACAAAGGACAACCCAAGTAACTGTTTTAAGCGCCAAATCCAAAAGGGTCACGAACTTTTCATCAGACCAACCATTTCTATACCAATAGAAGTAACACAGTAGAAACATGACAAGATTAAACGCAGAAGCACCCAAAGAACAAAACAGAGTCCTTGGATACAGAGTCCCCCTGAATCTCTCCTTAGAACCATCTCTAGCACCCACAACGATTTTATTCCACACCCATGAAATGAAGAACGATACCAACAAAACTAGGTAGACAGAAGCAGACAACGAATGCAAGAAAATGGGCTTAAGAAGAAGATTCGCAGCAGAGTACATTAGAGAGTCATGTGAGGAAACAAACAACATAGCTCTTAGGAAGAACAAAAAAGAAGGGGGGGGGAAGCTTAGCGCCCAATCCGGAAATTTCTGAAATGGGATCTTATGAAATAGGCGGTGCGCTAGAGGGTTCAGGTGAGGGCTTCTAGTTCAGATTCAGGTTCGAGCAAGATTGACAATCAAAATCTGAAAAAACTGCGCTTAAAAGGAGAGAGAGTGAGAGTGCGAGTGCGAGTGCGAGTGCGAGTGCGAGAGATTAGATTTCCTTGTTGAATGGTTAGCGTGGTGCGCAAGGCTAAAAGGGCGGAGACGACCAAGGAAGGACACTGGCTTCCAGGAAGGGGTGAGCTCTTCGGCCGAGAGAGGCCACACTCTCACAACTTCCTGAAATAATTTTTTAAGATCCCATATGAGGTTGGTTTATTATAGAAAAATAAATACATTTTTATTAACTATTAACTATTTTAACTAAAACATATTTGACTAAACATATTGTTTTACGCAACAAACAATGTCATTCAATAAAGTAAAATCAAAATAGTACCAAAACAAGTATTTTAGTTTGATGAAAAATTATTTTTCCATCAAAATTAGAAATTAATATTATCATTATCTTATACAAATTATATCTAACAATTAATCCCTCTAATACTTTTTATGAAATACAAATAACAAAATTATATACATAAAAGGATGGTTATATTATATCTAGCCTATTTTTCTGAAAATTACCCTTTTAGCAAGAATGAATGGATAAGTAGATAATTAATCTAGGATATTCTCTCTGTCATCATTACAAAATCTTTTTCATATATAATTTTAAAGGGAATAAAATTTAAAATCACAATCTAAATATTGAAAGGAGAAAACTTATGTCAAGTTTTTTATATCCAATATATCCAAGTTATCAAAATACACATTGATAGTATATCCGTTTAGGAACGTGGTAGAGAAGTACTTTTATGTAAGTCGGGGTAAATATATGGATGAGATTATCTCGTTTTACGAAAAAACACTGTTGAACGTGCTCTTGAGTCAATAAACTTTCTCAACAGGTATATTATTTTTTTACTGATTTAAAAATGGATGAGAATATTTTAAAATTAAGATACATCTTCACGGGACGACAAAAATAAACCAGCACTGTAGACAAAGGTGAAATGGGTGGATATCAATGTGTAGTCGCCAAGTAAAGTCACTTGGCTTTTTATAGCCATGTGAGGTCAGTCTTATTTGGTTGACAATAAAACAATACAAAAAAGAGTTATCATTCACATGTGGAATTCTTTGGGCTATTCGTTAATTGAAAATGATGACTAATTGACTTTTTGGCTTGGAGGCAGCCAAGAATCTTCGTTCTCTAGATTCCTTTTAAACCATTTTTTTAAAAAAAAAAAACCATTTGCCGTCCATGATTTCTACAGAAATTTCAAACCGCATAAGGGATAAATTTTCAAATGGAACCTTTCATGACACGCAATTAAGATTTAACTTTATGCAAATTGATATATCCACGAAATGCGACTGAGATTTCAATGCATGCAAATAAGCTTTTACAAAAGTGTAAATAGTCAATATGTAAATGCAAGTAAATTTCTACAATACCAAAAAAAAATTCTATAATATGTAACCGACCTTTTACAATACGCAATTGAGATTACATTGTATGTAAGTGGGCTTTTATAAATTTTAAAATTTGTCAAATGGCATACTACAATTAATATAGTATTGGGAATTTACTCCAATTCTCTCTTCAAACTTTGGCCCTTATTAATTAAAAAATATTGCCGTAAATGTCTTATACTCCATTCGATTGTTTTTGTAAATAACAACAACTCAAATTATATAAAATGAATTGATGGTTAAAATTAATTAAAAATAACAATTTTGTAAGTACTCTTATTTATGAAGATAATGAGTGTGAGAGAGAAAAGAGAAGAAATAAAATGCATTAAAGTTTTGGACAAAACCAAAAGATTAAAATATATTTTTAGTCATTTATATTTGCGTTAAGTTTCATTTTAGTGTTTTAAGTTTAAAAAATCAAGGTTATTAAAACCAGACCGGTGACTGAACCGGACAAGGCAGTGGGTTAAGGGTCAGTGGGTTAGACCGGAGTCAAACCGGGGTCAGACCGGTGAGGAATAAAAAATTAAAAAAATATATATTATCACACATTAACATAAGTAAACTATCTAGAATTGAAAATTTGAAAAAGTAAGTGGTAAATTCCATTATTAACAAAATAACAATTACCAAATTAATAATATACCTATAGATTATCTATTATCCAACATTATTGACTGATTCAAAATATTCATTCAAACAAAATATCAATATATATGGTGAGGGGCAAATTTATTTTTTCCCTTCAAACACCAAAATGTTATCCTCCGTGTATTCTACAAATAAGACAAGAGCAATCAACATGCAACAAAATGGCAGTATAGAAGAATGTTATGTGGGAAAATATCAACTTGTATTCTTTTATGGTATATATAGATTTATTCTTCTACTTACACTATAATTGACCACATTGTTTTCATTCATCTTAGCACCCCCTATTTTTCTCATACGTATATATGCATTCATTGACGAAGAAAATCATAATTCCTCAAGTTGTAATATATATTTCGTAGCTTCTATTGTCATATCCCACTCCAATACACTAATTTCACATTCATCATAATATTTTTTGTAAAAAATAAAAAAAATATTTTTAAAACTGACCGGGTCAACCCGCCTAACAGGCCAAACCAAAATGTTGTTTTTATAAAGGTGAAACTTGAGACAAATATAAAGGTTTAAAAATATATTTTAGCCAAACCAAAATGTTGTTTTTATAAAGGACCAACACTACAAGAGAGACTGTTGCTTATAAATAGAATCGGATGAAGTAATAATTATTCATAAGTTGAATTAGAGCCTTGGTACGCTGAAAATGTTGAAAAGGAGAAAGGAAAATCCTACTTTTTCATTTATGAGCTGTTAATAACTATGTTTCGATGATAATAGAAATAAACAAGTTTTGCAGGAATTGATTTGAGTTTGTTTTCAAGTAATAGTGACCAAAAGTTTTCAATGAGTTTGCCGGAGTAATACAGGTGTTGCTTTAGTGATGATGCTTTTCAATAAAAAAAATGTGAAGTTTCTTTTATCGAGAAAATGTTTTAAAAGATTAAAGTTTGTTCAAGTAAATCTGTAAGTTGTTCGAGTGATACAAATTTTATAAATGAATTTCCAAGTTTTCTCAAACAAGTTTTGAATTTATGGAGGAAGTGCTTGAGTCATTGTTGTATTGTTCAGGAATGTCAAATTAAAGATTTTTTACTAGTATCCAATGCTTTGTAACCTAGGGTTAAAATATCTCTTAAGTGAGAGATCACAGGTTTAATTTCACCGTTGTAATCTCATATTATTGTAATCGCATATCATTGTACTCTCATACCATTGTAACAAAACATATGTTTGAAATTTAGATTTTGAAAAATCTATTTTTTTGTTAAATCACACTCTCTTTTATAATAAATTTCCTCTTTCTTCGTTTTTCTTTTTTTCTCTTTTCTCTCAACTTACTTTTTGTCTTGAACTCAGTAAAAACTAATAACTTTCTAAATATAGTCACTTTTTAAAACATATATTTTACCTTGAAATCAGTAAAAGATATTCTACCAAAATCTATTATCCAAAATCTAGATTTTATTTCAAACTCCGTAAAAGTTATTCTTAAACGAATTTTTAAAGGAACTTCTACTAACTACAGAGCTTGCTCGAGTCACGACAGCTTCAGAAATAAGCTCAAAAGCTTGCTGGAGTCATCACTCGAAGTGATTATAAATAATAATATACCTGTTTTAAGCCATTTTACATTCAATTCTCTTCCTTTCCAACACAATTAATCCAAAAGGGCCCATAATATTAATGACAGAAAAGGCCTTGAAAATTAACAAATGATAGAAAGGTGCGAAAAAATTCAATAATGAGAGAGAAGGAACCGAACTCAAAATGGAATTTTGGAAGTCGAGAAAAAGGACGGAACAAGAGGAAAAAGGCGAAGATGCCCCTTAAAAATAGTAACATGTAATGAAATATTAGTAATCCATACGTAAAGTCAGTAATAGCTAATAAAATATTGATAATCCTTATATAAAATTTATGAAGGACTGAAAATGTGAATTTATTATTTATTAAAATAAAGTTGGTAATACTTAAAGAAATGCTAGTAATCTTATATAAAACTTATGAATGAGCTAAACATGTGGTTTGATCATTTAGTAAAGAAAAGTTGCTAATAGCGAATGAAAGCGTGGGCATGATTTGATTCTACCTCACTTACACTCCAAAAACATTGATGGTCATTGAGCCAACAATGTAATTTGATATATATATATATACAGTGGCGGAGCCACATGTGTCTGAGCATGTGCAAATACTCCCACTCAACTTTTAGGTATTTATGTAAATAGTATGAGACTTTTTGTTATGCACTCACCGATTTTTAAGATTTGAACTAACTCAAATTATCTATACTAGCAAATTTATTGTCATTTGTTTGAAAATAAAAAAATTGCCCCCACTGGTAGAAGGTCTTGACTCCGCCACTGTATATATATGTATATATTGCAAAAAGAAATCTAAGTAAACTCACTGGATTTGAGTACAACCTACTTCCAATTTTTGTTAAGATATTCCCCATATTTAATTAGTTATCACACACTTTTATTTACCAATTATTAAATCCACATTTTCAACTCAGTCACAAGTTTAGTTAAGTAATTTCCAACATTTTATTAGTTATTAGTAGCTTTTATTTACCAAGTAACCAAACCACACTTTCAGCTCATTTCACACATTTTATACAGGGATCACCAACATTTTATTCTATGTTACCAACTTTTATCTATTAAGTAACAAATTCACATTTTCTATTCATTCATATGTTTTATATAGATATTACTAATATTTCATTAAGTATTACCAACTTTCTTTTATGTGTTAGAGGTTGGTCGTCCAAGGGGGTTTTGGTGGCACAACCAATGATAGGCCTTCGCTGAACACCTGTATGGTCATATTGTAATTGAAAGGAGTTTTCATTTCTTTGATCAGACTAATCAGTGATCGAGAAAGTAATGGTCAGGAATAGGAGGATGACATCATACATGCCTCATCTTTGACTGAAATATTGTGTGACAAAAGGGATGTGATGTGATTGCATGAAAAGTTGTGTCGTGTTAACAATCCTCATGTGATTTGGGTAGTTGCAACATTTTACTAGAGGCCATTTGCGACTTGTAGGCTAATATTGAGTTTAGCCCATTGCCAGCTTCATATGGGCCTACATGGTTGCATGTAAGAAAAGCCCAATATAAGCTTTAATTCTAGTGTTTATTCGAATTTTATATATATAAATTCGAGATGATAACAATATTATATGTTAGTTTCAACATTTAATTTATTTGATAAATTAAATAACTAATATTGATATTCAGATTTAATTTATAAAGATAAATTAAATTCGTTGGCTCATTATTTGAATTAATTATATGGATATGATTTAATCAAATCATATTAATCCAAATTTGAATTGCGAAATTCAAATTTCATGTTTTGAATTTTAAATTTCAAATTTCAAAATTAATGAAGATTAATCTTGAATATCTCTTTTGAAATTCATATTTTCAAAATTAATCAAGATTGATCTTGAATATCTTTTGAAATTCAAATTTTAAAATTAATAAAAATCAATCTTGAATATCTTTTGAGATTCGAATTTCAAGATTAATAAAGATTAATCTTAAATATCTTTTGAGATTCTGATTTTTAAGATTAATAAAAAATTAAACTTAAATATCTTTATATCTTTATTATCACACCTCATTTATTGTATTGTAAATAATGGGAAAGGAGGAGAATTTTTGTTACACCTCCTTAATGGTACTGGAAAGAATGGAAAATGAGGAGAAATTTTGTCACACTCATTAATGTTATTGGAAAGAATGGAAAAGGAGAAGAATTTTCAAACCTCGATAAATGAGGCATTGGAAGGAATGGAGGGGGACAAATGCTGGCACGAAGTGGAAGAGGATAAGAGAAAAATTGGCAAGGAAAAAGAGAGAAGGCAAAGTCTAAAAGGAGGGGGCAAACCATTAATGGAGGAAGAAAAACAAGGAGAAAGTTAAAAGAGAGGAAAAAAAGGAAGCCAAGGACGAGAGAGAGGCACAGGGAAGGGCGAGGTATTATAAATTCCTCAGTTCTCCTTTCTCTCACGGTATGCGTTCGCAAAGGAGAAGAGAATGTGCGTCTCTGAGATCGTCTTGTTAAGACAATTTTTGGTTACTAAATATCTTCTTTTCTATAAAATGCTTTTATAAAATAAAGGTTGTTCTATATATTTTTATCTTTTTGATTGTAGTAAATTTAATCTGATAAGAGGAAATTTTTACAGTTAGTATTATAAGAAGTTTTGAGTTTTAGCAGTATAAGACTACAGTAATGTAAATGAATTTTAATAGATAATTTTTAACAGTTTGGAATTTGGTCACTGCAAATGTTGATATATTCTTATGAGATATATATGTACATATGTGTGTATCTATGTATATAATCATGTATAAATATTTGGAATTGTTTAAGAAAATAATGAAGGTGTTAAGAAGTTGTTCTTTGAATGTTTTAAAATGCCTAAAGGACCTTTAAGATAATTTTTGGAAGCAAGATTATATATATAAACTTATTGGTATATAGTTATATGCATATTTGTGCGTGTAGGTGTGTACATATATGTAAGTTGGTGTAGGAAAAAATATTGAAGAATTTGAGAATTTGAAAAGTGAAACAAAGTTTGCTATTGAAATATGAAAAAAAATATAAAAAGTTGAAAAGTTGCTTAAGTTGCAACTTTTAAGCATTTATTTGAGAATATTAGTGGACTATATTTAGTGAATGTCAATGTTAATTGAAAGATAATATAAAGGGCTTTAAATATAAGCTTCAACCATTGTATTTAGAATTTTATAGAATAAGTTATGATTTTTCAAAATTATTGAAAATAATTCAAAAGTCAAGAAGAGAAAATCAAATATATAAATGGGTAAAAATGAGATCATGAGAAAAAGAGGAGAAACGTATAATTAACGTAATATTATATGTATATGTTTTTATGATTTGACATTTGTTTGAGCAACTTGAGGAAGACCGGAAAAGGGGATATCAATGGAGGTAAAGGTAAAGCAAGAGATACATGTTGAAACCCTTTTTATATTATTCTTTTGTATTTAATTCTACATGATTGTATGTGCCATGTGATGTGCCGTAAATTATTACCGTATAATATTAAGATGAAATCTCATGCCGTAAACTATTGCTGCATGCATGGGCGGACCTACTTGGTCCCCACTGAGTGCAGCGCACCCCTTGACTTCCAAAAAATTAGGTATACATCAGTACTATGTGATTTATTTTGCACCCATTCATTTGTTAATTTTGAACCCATTGGATTTTTGCTTAAATTCTTCTCAAAAGATATTAAGAATAAGTCTCACATATCTTCTCAAAAAATAGTTTGCACCCCCTGAGTCGAGGTCCTAGGTCTGCCACTGGCTGTATGATGTTGATGTAGGACCTCATGATGTGCACAATTACCGTATATACGGTATGAACATGTGGTTATTTTACATAATTGTAAATTTTATATATAATTATATGATAAACTATGATTTCTACAGGGATTTTCGAATCTCACCCTCCCATTCAACAAAATACAGCAGAGGAGGGTAGCTCAAAAGGCAAGGAATTGGTGACAATGTAAGCATAAAATGGATATGGAAGAGCCCTTTACATATAGTTTGACTTAATTAGAATTTTAAAGTTTTATTCTAATACAAGCATGTATATCTTAAATTGTTATGGATATTTTATTGTATAAATTATGTATACAGTAATATGAGACCAAAGGTAGATATGCAAGTAAATGTTATTCTCAATGAATAACGAGTAGAAGCAGTTGGGCTATTGCAAGTAGATGAATTTAGAGAACGGTTTTGAGAGAAAATTTATTTTCAAACTACAATAAAGAATAATGACATAAGATCAAACCTGACACTTTGGGTTCAGATGGAAAACGATGTTAATAGAAAATTATTTGAAAAAGTTCAAAAACATTTTCAGAAATATCAAGCTAAAGAAATTAGAAAAATAAATTTATTTTATAAAAACAAGTTTTACACGTTTAGAGCAGCTACGCTATAACTAAAAAGGGGTGTGACATTTATCAAATTTGGATATTCAATATTAATAAAAGATTAATATTAGATTATGATGCTATCCATGAGTTCTATAAATATGAGGACTCACGAGCAAAATAGATATGCAATTTGAATTTGATTGTGAGCCACAGAAACATTTGAGAGAGTGAGATGTCAGAGGCGCTAGCACGCTGCAATTATTGGGAATTGTTCTCTAGATACCAGTATATGGAGATTATTAGAAGCATCGACTCCTTGAGATTGTATTCAATAATGCGAAAGAGTTCGAGAAGGCCGCGGGCATTAAGAACTGAAAGATATCCAAACGCAAAAGAAGCCTGATTTCAAGAATTAAAAAAGGTATCACACTGTCTTCTCGATCTAAACCCTTTTGGCAAATCCATACGTAGGATTAGAAACATTTATTCCACTGCTTGTACGTTATAATCCCAACATAACTAACATGTATTAGACTAAAATATCCCTATATAAAATCTCTCCCCCTTTTTGATGATGACAAATCCCTCATGAAAATATGTATGAATATAAAAGCAAATTGGATAGTGCAACATATTTTGCATGACTATTTCTCCCCCTATTTGTTATTAGCAAAAAGTTTGAAATATTTGTTTAAAAATGAAATATGTTGCTCTTCCTTTGGATTCCAATTAAGTTCCAAAAAAAATCTGCAAACGTAGTTTCAAACAAAGGAAGGTTTTCAAGAAAACACATTTGGAATAGATTGCTAAGGTTTTGAAAATGGATTTGAAAGAGGGAGGATTTAAAAACTGA
>JANTPZ010138428.1:0-31474 GCA_025593235.1 Vachellia pachyceras
TATGCATTGATATGTGCTTGGTACACATTTTGCTTTGTTACACATTAATTTAAGAACTTAAAGCATGTCATGCCAATTTTCCATTTATGTTAGTAAGCTTTACTATTGGGATTTCCAAAAATCTCACCCTCCCCCACTAACCATTTCTAGGTACAAGTTCATCAAAGGGTAAGGAGAAAGTTTATGAAGCTTGAAGCATGGAATTTGATGTGATTTTGTTAATGAAACTATGTTGTAATATAATGTTATTTTGGGAATTATGTATGGCATGTAATATGTGATGTAAACATATGCATGTATGGTTGGTATGTGTTAGTTAAGGAACCCTAATTACATGATTAAACATGGTTAGAGAGAATTAGAAGTTAGGGTTTCAAATGGCAAAGTTTGAAATTGAAAAATTTGGTTCAACGTTGGAAGTTAAGATAACCAAACCCTTAACTTTGGCCTGTTGGGAAGTAGAGCAAATGAACTCCAAATGAGATGAAATTTTACAGAAAAATATTTCATATTACAAGCTTTAAAACAAGCTAAAGAACACTGAATTTGGAGTTTTTTTACAGAAAGTTTTGAGGTTCCAAAGTTTGAAGAAAATCACTAAAAAACCTGGGAAAATAGAAAAATGGCCAAATGAACAGTACTTTTTCACGAATTAAACTGTATCATTTGGGCAAGAAAATGACTCAATTAGTATTTTTTCCTTACAAAGGAACTTACAAGCTTCAAATAGAAATTATAATCACTCAATTTCTATTTTTTAGAATTAGTTATGAATTTTCAAAGTTGGTCCAAAATGCAGTGAATAGTAACTTTCAAAAATTGAAAGTTTTCAAATTAAATCTTTTAGACCCTTTTAATCAATTTGAGGCTTCCATTTGGTTTTAAATCAACATAAAATGAAGCTAAAGGTTAAGTTGTTGCATGGAATTTCTGGAATGGAGTTCATTGCATGGAATTTCTGACCCAGCGAGTTGTTGGGGTTTTTATTACGAAACTTAGTGCGGAATTACTACTCTACCTTATATTTTGCGAACCATGATAGCTTGAACCATTTTCCAATAGGAATTCATCATTAAACAACTTCTACGTTTTTCAATAAGTTTTAGTTGCGTTCTAAAATCCAAAAACCCAAAAAGAAAGTTTGTTTTGTATTTTAATTCAATAAAAAGTTTGAAATCAAAAGTGGTTTTCCACCTTGTGGCAAATGTAATCACAAGCTAATTTAACTAATTGTATACAAAGCTCCATAATGAAAGACCCTGGGGTTGCACCTTATAGTACAATCCTTGGAAATCGTAATTGTGTTAAGTCGTTTCCAAGGCTTGATAATGAAAGATTAGATCCGTAATTAAATTAAATCTTTATATACTCAAATGAAAAATCTAAACCAATGAAAATCCTCTATAAATATTCCTTGACACTTTTAGGGTCTTACATTGTCAAAATGCAAAACCTCACTAAAACCTACCAAAAAAATCCCCAATGCAACACAAAAATACCTAGAACAACTTTCATGAAGGGGGTGAAGTGAGAGGGAGAGATCTTACTTACCTAAATGATCCCACAAGCAAACCCTAGCACAACTCTTTGGCGATGGACTGGAATGAAAGGAAGGGAAGAAGGAAGAAGGAAAATGAAACAGAAAGCAGAGGTGGGGATATATATAATACTCCCTCACGTGACCAACGCGTGATCACTTAAACTAACTTTTACTAATAGAAGGAGTTCATTACAACAAAGTCAAGGCTTGATAGCGGTGAAACCATCTTGAGATTGAGGAAAAATATGCTGGAATTGCAAGATGGCCTTGGCGAAAAAGACTCGAGAAGAAAAATATGAAATTAGAGGTTAGTTCATCGCAGTGAAACAAAGTATTGGTCCCGGTGAATGAAACTTGGGAGCATCCCTCACTGTTTGACAAAAGATCGTCGTGGCAAAACCAAGAATTGGTCATAGAGAAGGTGACCCGAGAGATATTCACTCATGTCCCCATTTTCAGCGGTGAATCCACATGATGGACGCAATGAAAGTCCCTTCCTCACAGGAAACAACTTTTTCAAAAATACAAGGAGAGCTTTAATTACAAGAGATTATCTCTCATTAATAAATTAACTCCTAAAAAAATTTAGGATGTTACATTATCCTTTATTTTCTTGAGTTTGTGAGGGGGAGTGAGACTTCTCATTGTAAGGGTGTGAAGAACCTAGAATATTGTTGATAATGGATTTGTAAATCTCACAAGTACTAAGAGGTCTGGATGTAGTTTAAAAGGGCTAAACCAGGATAAACCACTATGTTTATTTTCTTCTCTCAACTCTTTCGATGACCATTTCTTATTGCTTGTGCAGGTGAAAATTTTTAAAAGGTTACCAGTTCAACCCTTCTTGATCAAATCCTACTCTAACATCATGTATTGAAGAAGTCTTTTTGGTGGTCTAGAATGAAATGTGAAATCATTAAATATGTTGTAAGATGCTTA
This sequence comes from Vachellia pachyceras, assembly GCA_025593235.1. Classification (NCBI taxonomy): domain Eukaryota; kingdom Viridiplantae; phylum Streptophyta; class Magnoliopsida; order Fabales; family Fabaceae; genus Vachellia; species Vachellia pachyceras. The sequence continues at coordinate 2,480 of JANTPZ010138428.1, forward strand.
ACTTTCCAGAAAGTGAAGACTGAACAGTAGGAGCCACTAGGAACATTACAAGTTTGCATATCCCAGAGTGCAAATGGGATAGTGTTACAATTGATTTTATTCTTGGATTGTTAGAGGCATAAAAACATAATGTGATTTGGGTCATATTTGACTAATTGACCAAATCTACACATTTTATGGTGATTCAATAGAATTATCCAATAGAGAAGTTGGCATAGATTTAGATTAAAGAAATTGTGAGATTGCATGATGTGCTAAAGAGCATTGTGTCTAACAGATATCCAAAATGTACCTTGAGATTGCGAAGATCATTGTAGGGTGTCATTGTTGGGACTATAACATACAGAATAATTGAAATTCAAAAATTTTTCTAATCCCTCTTTTAGATTTATCAACGACTTTTAGACAGACTAGTTAGGATAGTACCTTCTCACAGTTCTCGAAACTCAATCTCTAGGAGCCAACGTTTTTTATTGCCTCCATAGCATCACTGTTGGGATTAGAAAATACAAGCAGTGGAATAATTGAATTACAAAAAATTTTCTAATCCTCTTTTGGATCTATCAAAGGCATTTAGATAGAGTAGTTAGGACATTACATTCTTTTTTTCGTAGCTCTTGAAACTCGGTCACTAAGAGCTGATATTTCTGATCGCCTCCTCTTATCAGTATCCACTAGATCCCAACAATAACGGCATGCTAGTGGCTTAGTGTTTCTCTCTAAGGTTTCTTGCAGCTCACTTTTCTCAATCCATACACTTGTTCCAAATGGTTCATGACTCCTCTGTTTATATAACTCATATGGGGCGTATTGGATATTCAAGATTAATTTTGATTAATTTTAAATTAAAATTTCAAAAGACATTCAAAATTAACCTTAATTAATATTGAAATTTGAATTTTAAAAGATATTCAAAATTAATCTTGATTGATCATGAAACTTGAATTTCAAAAGGATTTTCAAAATTAATCTTGAAACTTAAATTTTAAAAAGATATTCAAAATTAATCTTGATTAATCTTGAAATTCGAATTCTAAAATTCAAATTTTGAATGTTGAATTTATATTGATTTGATTTGATCAAATCATATCTATTTAATTAATCCAAGCAATAAGCCAAACGATTTAATTCATCTTTATAACTTAAATTTGAATATCAATGTTAGTTATTCAATTTATCAAATAAATCAAATATTAAAACTAATATATATTAATATTAATAATATTATCTATATAAAATTATTATTTTCAAATTTATGTATAAATATATATATGATTTGATCACACTAAATTAAATGTAACATTCACTAAATCTCAGACATATCCTAGATTCAATGAATCTAGACATTATAGCTCGTGTTGAGCTGTACTTGTAACACATTCCTTAACATGCTTGACTTTATATTAGAGATTGATTATGAACCATTTTATGACCATTCAATGCTTAACATTAGGCAACCAAGTGAAATTTTAAAACTTTGCAAAAGTACTGTTCATTGTGACTAATCACTTGGTAATTTCATATTTTTGCTAATTTTAAAAAATTATAACTAAATCTAGAAAAATCGAAATCAAGTGGTTCAAATCTCTAAATAAATCTTACGAGGTTCTATACAGGGGATAAATATCTCCTTGAACAATTTCTTGATCAATTAATACAGTTCATTGCGTGAAGAAACACTGTTCATTTGGTCATTTTTCTATTTTTCAGCTTTTCCCCTCAACTTTGGAAAATCATAACCTTTTATCTACACATCCAAATTTAGTAAACTTTAGCTCATTTTAAAGATTGAAATGTGTAGTATTTAACTTGAAAATTTCATATCAATTGGATTTTATTTGCTATTATTTGCATTCTTTCATTCTTCCCTTTTATGCATATAATTAGTTTGCATAATAATATAGCATGCTTTAATAATATAGCATGCTTGGTCTATCTACTCATCACATACATCACGCTTCATAGTGTAGGAGTTTAAGCTACAATAATCCAAAAGTGCACATAATCAACTTATACAAATTTTCCCTTTAGTTTGCCATTCAACTTTAACCTTACGTTTACTATTTCTTTGCTCTTGCTCTTGAACTTGACCCTAAAAGATGTTATTAGGGGAGAATGAGATTCATAAAATCTCAATAGCAAATGTCTCTAACTAGCACATTAACATGCATAAACATTTTTGTGCAATAAATAAAATCCATGAAGTTAACCATATATTACTAACCTTACATCTTTACTTTCATACTTTACCAAGGCATTTCATCATAATCAAACATCAAACAAGAATTGGCATGTTCATACAACACTCAACATAACATTAGCATGGCAATTACACAAACAACATTAATGACAATGTAAATGTAAAAGTTAGAGAATTTGCTACCTTGTTGGCTTAACTTTCCTTAAACTTTAATGGTTTCCTTTTTACATTTTGGAACTTTCCTCTTGATTATTCAAACCCCTACATATAATACAATGCATTTAGCATTAACAAGTAATAGAATATGCGTTATAACACATAAAAATCTCCCCAAACCTCTCTTGAACCTTAAGAGCTATAAAACCCTTAACATTGCCAAAACTGATTCTAATGCTTCCAAAACCAAACTCTAACTTATACCTACACAATTTTTCCTTCTAAACTAAATGGAAGCATCAAAATCACAATGCTTCCCAATGATACATGTCTGGCAAAAAATGAGAACAAATAGGAGCAAAGTGATTTTTCAACTTCCATTGCATGCAATTGCATAATCTTAATTTTTATCTCTTTCCATGCATTATTTAACATTAAAATATCACTTCCCCATCATTTGAAAAACTGGACAGCACCTCCCCTTAAGGTTTGAGATTCCAAAATTTCATACAACCAACAAAACGACACAATATATACATCAATCAACTCCTTATCATGCAAAGAGTGATTTGCCACTAAATATTTCATCAAAATTCCACTCTTTCACATTTTTCTCTCACCAAAACCTAATTTTCCAGCAAGAAAAAAAGAGCCATAATCAAAAATATAAACTAATAGAAAGATAGAGGAAGCGCAACGGATCACAAATATGCTAAGGTTTGCAAGAGAACCCAACTTACCTTGGAGTTTTTGGAACTTTTTCCTCTCCTTCTTGCTGCAAAAATGGTGTCTTTTCTCTCCTTTTTTTCAGCTGGAAATGTCTTGTGAAATGGTGAGGAAAGAGGAAGCATAAATGTCACTTTAATCACATATGAGATTTAATCAATGATTGAGATTGCATCTTACGTTAAATGAATGATCCAAGGGCTCATATTTGGCTAACACACATATGATATTTTCAGCCCCAAAACTGATCCAAATAACTGCCAAAATAGGTGGCACAATCAGATTTTATCTCATGGTGACAAGTTTTCAAGATTGAGTACAACTTACACTAATAAAGTAACTTTGTTATGATAAATTCTACCACTTGTTTAACCTCAATCATGACAACTTTTAACCTTTAAGTATGTCTTAAACAAGTGCCAAGACTCATCATGGCAATAATACTTTTTGGAAACTTTATGTTTCCATAAAGTTACTTTACGCTATCGCACTAATAGTTAATTGGATCCGAGGCCACCAACAAGTTCCAAAATTAATACTAGAATTCTCACACCTTTTCTTTTCTCTATAGTTTTCTTAGAATATTTTTAATTAATTTTTGAAGAAAAACCCAAATCTAGGGATTCTCTAGGTCTTTTTTTCCTTCCAATCAGGGAAATCGCTTTTCTCGTATTATGGGCAACAATTTTATAAAATATAAGAAATTCCAAGTTATTTTTCCTTGCTTTGAGATCAGATGTCTAAGGCCTCCCGGTACTTCAAATAATTATTTTTGGCTAATTATTTAATAAAAATGCCAAAAATTAAATGACCTTTAAAATTCTGGCAACAGAAATATAGGTCAATTTAACTGAATCTGGCTTCACATACTGATCAGTGACTCTTTCTCTACATTTTGGGCCTCTATGAATTTTTCGGATATTTTTGTCAAAATCTGACCAAGTTGACCTTTGACTTTGGTCAAATGACCAAAATGTCCTTACACTTGCTCTTAATTACCATAATGTCATTAGGGGTGTTTGGCAAAGCGGTCAAACACCCCAAAATCACGTTCAACAGTGTTTTTTTGCAAAACAAGACAATCTCCTCCACATATTTGTCTCGACTTGTGTGAATAAGCCCATAAGTACTTCTCCACTGCTTTACCAAACGGACCCATTACCTTTTTCAAATTATATTTTTGCCTTTATTTTTAATGACATTTGGGTCATTCCCAAAAGGTCACCTATCTTGTCACTTCCACATGCCAATCACGCTTAACTACGAAGTTCTAATGGAATTTAGTATATTAGGGCTAGGTTGACCATGATCTTTCCAGTCTATTACTATCATCTTTTTTGCCCTACATATCCCTCAATCCTGATTCAACTCATAACTACCTATTTTGGCCTTTACTTCAAATTACAGTAAAATACGAATATCACACAATCACTGGTTAGCTATCCTCTCTCATAGATTCTGTACAGTTGCTGGACAGTAGGGTTGGATCAGTTGAGCAGCATGTCAGAGGCAGGCAAAATCCTCCTCTTGCTCCTTCTCCGAGTGATTCTGAGCCTTCATCTTCTGAGAGGTTGTTTGCCCATATTGACTTCTATGCTTCTGTACAGCCTACTGATCTTGTTCCTCTTCTTTCTCCTGAGACCTCTGCTCCTCCATCTTCTGAGACCTTTGACTTCCTCTTTCATCTCCTGCTCACCCTATTTGATTGATGATAAAAATGGGAGAAGATACCGAGTTTACTTTGTGCTTTATGTCCTTTTATTTTTGTGATTTATGGACTATGATATTGCAGGATTTGGAATATGTTTCAAAAACTTGAAATTTTGTTGAATCTATTAAATGTGTCTTGAAACTCGAGTTTACACTTTTCAAAACTCAAGTTCTGTAACTTGATTTCAAAACTTCATGTTAAAACTTGAAGTTTACAAAAGAAGTTTTGCAAAACTCCAGTTTTATAAGGTTTACAGTATTCTCAGTTAAAAAACTTTCTGCTAAAACTCAAGTTACAGAAAGAAGTTTTGATCTCAGTTCAAGAACTTTCAACCAGAACTTAAGTTCCAGGAAGAAGTTTTTTAAAACTCAAGTTATGTGTTCCTAGAACTCGATTTCCAACACATGACAGGCATGAAACTTGCACTGATAACTTGAGTTTGTAATTTAAGTTTTTCAGAACTCGAGTTCCATATTTCTAGAAATCGAGTTTCGTGCTCCAGGAACTTCAATCTTGAAACTCTCTCTGTCAAACTCGAGTTCCCTATTTTTGCAACTCAAGTTTATGCACTGTAAAATGATCAGGTTCCAAAACTTGCTATAACAACTTGAATTTCAAATTAAAGTTTTACAGAACTCGAGTTCCGTGTTATTCAAACTCGAGTTTTGAGCACTATTTCACTATGTCAGTTTCAAATTACGCTATGAAACTCGAGTTTCCCTTTGTCCATAACTTAAGTTATGCAAAACTTGCTGACATAACTTAAGTTTTACACTGTGTTACAAAACTTCCATTGAAAACTCGAGTCTCATCTAAAAGTTTCCTAAAACTCAAATTAGGCTTATGAAAACTTGAAGTTTCACTTCATGTCTCTTAAGAACCCCTCAGACTGGCTGGTTCAACACTCGAGTTCTACACTATCTGACATACTCTATCACATAGCGTAGTCTGCCTTTTACCAAATTTTTCCATTTTTGTGCATAGCTTATTTAAATCTCATATGCTCTAGTAAATGTATGTTAGTTGACTTATTAAATAGGGATGGGCTTAACTGAGAATATCTCTGACACAATGCATTAATGATCTCTTCGCCGTCGACAGTTGAGCTACATTAAATGAGGCATTAATTGCAGAACATCGGAGGTTGCAGCTATAAATAACAGACACCTAGCTCTCTCTCTCTCTCTAACGGAATTTGAATTCTGAATAATGTCTAATGAATGAAGCTTTATTGCCAATTCCTCTTATATTGTTGTGAGATACTTAAGGTTGGGACCTTAAGTTTGTTGGGTTAAAACTGAGTTAGAAAACAGAGAATGTCAGTCTATGTTTTAATACGTGTTATGAGGGGGAGTGTGATTCCTGTTAGTATAGGATTTGACCAAGAGGGGGTGAATTGGTTAATTTTAAAAATTAAAATGAAATCACAGTAATTAAACAATGTCACCGAGAAAGGTAGAGAGAAGATTGAACATGAGCGATTTATCCAGGTTCGATCCACCTGACCTACGTCCAGTCTTTAGAGCTCCTTTGAGATTTCTGAATCCACTAATTAATAACAATCTAGGCACACTGGGCCTTTACAATGGAGAATCACACTCCCCCTTACAACACATACTAAAACAGAGTCTCACGCACTCTATTTTTCAACTCAGTTTCAACCTAACAGATTGAAGGTCCCAACCTTGAATATCTCACAGGAATACAGTAAGGTTTAACGGAATAAACTTTCTTGTAAGAGTGGATAGTCAAATACTGAAGCTTATAAGAATTTTTTAATAAAAATGACAGAAGGTATTGACATAGTGTAATAGCATATTAAGTTCATTTGTCATCTGTTCTCTCTCTTTTTCTGTCTTTATATTCATTTTATAGTTGAGACTGCATTCAATAGCCGTTACTCAAAAATTGAATGTCCGTTAGAGAGAAGCTTCTGCCCTTTACTCATAACTACTACATTTTTTGACTGTCATTAATGATGTGGTTCAACTATCTTGACGGAAGTCATAAATGCTTGGCTTCATTCCTCAGATGATATGAGTTGTTTTAATGAAAGAGCTAAGAAGCATTTTATTAGGGTAGGTAACATTCAAAATGTTCAAGCACGAAAAAGGAAAGCTTCCATAAACGATAGGCGTAGCTGTGTCATAGAAAATGAACTCGAGTTCTCAACATCTCATGCCTCGAGTTCTGTAATATAGAATTTAATAGCACAGTAGTGAAATTTCTAGTTCTCATAAACAGAACTCGAGTTTTGAGAAACTTTCATTTGAGAATCGAGTTTTCAATGAAAGTTCTAAAAGACGGTTTGAAAACTTTTATTTGAAACTTAAAATTTTTGAGATCAAGTTTTGAGTTGCAGTTATAAAACTTCAAGTTAATGAAATAAAGACTCAAGTTCTAAAATGTGTGAAAAACTATTCTGTTGAAAAGTCCTCGAGACTCGAGTTCAGAATCTCAGGAACTGAAGTTCTGAAAGACTTTTAGTGAGGACTTAAGTTTGAACATCAAGTTTTTGAACTGATGGAATTGTGGAAGACATGGAACTTAAGTTTGGAAAATAGCAAGACTCAAGTTCTGTAAAACTCTAAGTTTAATTTCCAGTTTTCAATTTAAGTTTTGTGAAATAGTTGTGGAACTCGAGTTCTGAAATACTGAAACTCAAGTTTTGTGAAACTTGAATATAAAACTTCCAGTTTTCACTACTAGTTCTTCGAAACTCGAATTATGTGAAAATGGAACTCGAGTTCTATAACGGATGAGAAAACTTGAAGCTGAAACCTCAAGTTTTGACTTCCAATTCTGTACTGCATGTTATGGAAATTCAAGTTCTGGAAATTTAGGACTTGAGTTTTTGAACTTGATAACAGAACTTCCTTTTCCAAAACTTCCATTTTCAATATCTAGTTTTGAAAAATAGTTATAGAACGTGAGTTTGTAAAATCTAAAACTCGAGTTTTAAAACTACTCTGACAAATTCAACACAATTTCAAAATCATTAAACCATATTTTAAATCTTGCCATAATTTGGGGGGGTTTTTGTTATCATCAAAACAAGGTATCACAATTCCCAGTTGTAAAGGCCCGGTGAGCCTAAGTTGTTGCTTATTTGTAGATTAGAAATATACAAGAAGAAACTTTGATCACAAATGATTATCTATTAAATCATAATTAACTCTTGAATAAAATTTAGGATGTTACAACTCGAGTATGAGATAATGCATGCTTTGATCTATGCTTAAATAAAATTGAAAGTGTTTTGTGAAAAGCTTCATTTTAAAAGAGATACTCAAGTATTGAAGCTTGTACTAGAGTATTGACTTAAATTTTGATTCTCTACTCAAGTGTTCAAAAGCATACTCGAGTGTCATCAAGAACCATAAGTTTTTCACAAGTATATTAAAACAAAAAAATTTTCAATTATCACAAATAAATCTAAATCCAATTCCTGCAAAACAAAAACATATTTGTTTTCATCAAAACGTAGATATCAACAATGCAAAGTACACTTGTTTTAGGAGTAATGGATGCTCAGGACAGAATGAATAGGGATTTCTTGTGGAATCAAGTAATCGAAGGTTAGATGCACCCCATATCTTGGGACAAGACTGAGCAGAACATGGAGGATGGAGGACTTGGCATCAAGTATCTTAAAAGTCATTTACTAAACTTTGTTGGGGCCTTATTACCAACCGAAATGTGTTATGGGTTTAATGGTTACATAGCAAATATGGTCGTGGTAACGAAAGATTTTTGTTTGTGGGAAAAAATATAAATCAATATGATGTTTGGAGAGATATATCCAAAATTTGGGATAAATTTCGAAAAGGTGTGGGTTGCAGACTTCAGAGTGGAGTAAATACAAGTGCTTGGAGGAAATTGTGCAGGCCTCTAGACCCTCTTAGACACTATGTGGACAAAAATCATCATCTAATCAATCGTGGCTCTCTTGTAAAGCATTTTGTTACCCAAAAGGGTCAATGTGATATTTATAAATGGAATTTTTTCTTGCTGGATTAGTTAGTTTAAAAAATCATGCACATAACTTTTCCCACAATATCAGGAAATGACTTTGTTTTGGTGGAAAGCCTCCTCACATGGGAATTTTAGTGTTAAGTCAGCTTACAACATGCTTTTCAAATAGACTAGGCAAATATCTGACTATATTTGGAAGGATCTCTGGAGACGGCCATTTTAGAAAGAGCAAAATTTTTATGTGACAAGTTCTTCATGTGAGACTTCTGACAAATGCTATGAGAACTATAAGTGGTCTGTGTGATGAGACTGAGTGCCCTTTTGAGTGGCCCAGTGTGGAATCTATCACTGTTTACTGAGACTGAGAATGCAAACAATGCATGGTTGTCTTTGATTAACCCTATATATTATTTTGCTTTCTTTTATGGTAATTTGCTTGAGTGGCTATGGTTGAATTCAAAGAATAACCCAAGTTGCAAGAAGTTTAAAAGATAGCAATGGTTAGGTATTCAGTCTGGTTTGCTGGCTTCTATGAAATAACAAATGCAGCAAAATTTAAGGACAGAAGTGATCAAACTCACACATTCTTACTCATCGATGCATCCATATGGTTCACGAAGGAGTAGATAAGGGATGATTCAAGTATCAAATATTATAGTTTCCTGAAAGAGGATGCCAGATATTGTGCTCCACCCAAGGGATACATCAAAATGGATGTCAACACGTCTTCAGATATGCAGAATAAAGTAGCTTGCGGAGCTATTGAAATTATATGTGGGTGTGTGTTAAAGGAAGAGGAAGTTCCACTTTGTATAAAACAAGGAAGGCAAGGAAGTCCCACATTGCTTGGAAGAATGAGGGCCTTGTCATGTGGAACTTATAAATACCATGTTTCACTATTGAGGAAGATGACCAAGCTCTTGACTAACTTTCAGAGCTCCTCTCTTCTCTTCCTCTTTGCTTCCTGCTCTTTATTTTCTGTTGTTCTGTTACCTTGCTCCGGCAAGAAGAGTCCGTTTAATCCTAGGGAGTTGGCGACCTATGGCGGAATAACTCTTTAGGACAGTGTCTTCAGGCACGACTTAGATTAGTTATTTTCTAAATATTGTTATTATTTTCCTATAATCTAAGAGTTATGCCGTAACTTTGTTTACTTGTAGATGTTATTGCCAACGGGATGAGCACAACATTATGGAGGAGCTCAAGAATCCACTGAGTTATTTCAGATTTTATGTGCAGATTACAACAATCTAAAGATTTATTTCTCGTTAGACCTGTGAAGCGCATTATGACAAAGGAAATGAGATAAGTTCTAATTCCAATCTCAGCTTCCTTTCACTTGATTATTACTCATTGAAATTATTAGGATTGTTCAATTTGAATATCTTTAGATCTGAATATGTTTCTATATATATGTATATATGTTTTTTTTTTCGAATTTGATGTGGGAGAAATTGTTGTGATGGTGGTCAAGCCAATAGATCAGCCTCTGTTATAGAAAATCAAGAAACATATTATAATCACCAAAAAGTAGTCAAAACTTTCAGATGAAGAGAGAAACCATTTAATGGTGGACAATCACATAGTCTTCCTGGGTGCTTAGAATTTAATGGGGACGAAAGTCAAGAGGGCGATGATAATAAAAATCAATTGCAAAATAAAGATTATATCAACGTTATGATTAGGTGCTCAAAGTATTTGGGTCTTGACGTCTAGCTAAAATACATTAAGAGAGACTATATATAATATGTGTCTATGTTGATTCCATGGCCTGGAAATGAGTAAAAGCGAGAGTCATTTTTCTTGGGCTGACCTGTGGTCTAATCATAAAATGTGCAAGTTTGAATTCAGAGAGCGCTGAGAGGTCATGAAGCAAAATGTTTAGGCTGAGCATGTATCCATCAGTGGAAACCCAGATAAGCAATTAGAGGATTATCAAAATGGCAACGATCCTCATTTTTGTGGAAATTTTAAAATGAAAGCAATTCATTTCTGTGGGTGTCAAATTCAGTTTGACATAAACCTCTGGTTATTATAAAGATTAGGGATGATATGAGAATTGAGTTTTAACTCATAATGGTACCTTGGCGGACCACCTAGAGTTGTGATCCAAATTGGTTGAAGAGGTCTACCCCGGTGAAAGAGTGTGCTAGGGCAGTGAGTTTAATGAACTCTCTAAACAAGGCTGGGTTATGGTGCTTATGGTCATGGTGGTAATAAAAACCAAATGCCAGATTTGCTGACCTTACAAGACACAACCATAGATAGAGTTTAAGCATGAGTCGTATAAATGAAAGTGGTAGAAGGGCTGGAGATAGACTCTAGATAGAATTGGCGTACCATTATGATGGGCATACTACTCTTGAATATTACTTCCTTCAAGATCATGAAACTTGGTCCTCTTATCCCAGACTTGCTTAAGACCTCAAAGACACTGCTTTTGTATGGAAATCTCCAAGCAAAAGTGTCGTGATGATGGTGTTAAAGAGATAGTGGTGTCGTTGCACCCAACGATTCCTCAGGTAATACAGTTTCCATCTGGATTATAATCTTATTTTGGTAGAGGATTTTATTTAAGGAATGAGAGTATTATTTGTATAACACCTCTGGAAGCCTATGGTCTCCGTTACTGTGTGAAACGATGGGACAATGTAATTATGAATTGAGATACTTCATAGTATAGGCTTTATGTTGCTAGAGGAATTATTGCACTATTTATGTTAGTAATTAATTAACATCACATACGTTGATGAATGAATTTGGGCTGAAGGTGTTTTCGTTTTTTGATTTTGGTTTCTTTACTACATGCATACTAGACAATAAATCCTTTAGTGCACCTATAATGCCCATAAATGTATGTTGCCCAGGGAATGTATTCTATTGGGTTTATATGAGATTGGTTGCATGAGTTTTATAGTCCCATGCCATGCGTGTGATTGGGTTTATGAGATTTGAATAATTATTTTCATTGTGATCCTTATTTTATGACAAGGGTATGATTATCTTGAAAATTTTGTGAAATGAAATAATTATATTTTCATTATTTATATTAAGATGGAACTGTAGATTTTGCTGACCATGAGGTAAGGACTAAGTAAGGATAATCATGAACATCAAAGCGTTCATAGTTTGTTAGTTGGTTTCTTGATTTGTGTCTGTGTGTATTCTGCATTGTTAGTTTTGTGCAAGAATCATATATATATATATTGAATATTGGTATTTACATAACAACATAGTATTTTTTTGATTAAAACAACATTATTTGGAAACATATGTGGAAAATTCTGTATGATCAAATATTACATGCAAAATTCAAATTTTAGCATGGAAGAGGATTACATGAAAAAATTTTAATTTAATTAGAATGGAAGCATATTATGTTATGGTGTAAGAGATTCTAATTTTATTAGAATTATTATTGGAAATATGTGAAAAATATTTGTATACATAATTCAAATATTTGAAAGTGTGGGGGTGCCTAGTAGCCTTGTATGTGTAGTATGATACCTTACAATCATTTTGGCAAAATAAAAATATAGTAGCAAAATTATATAAATTGTTGGCCCTTTTTAAAAATATTAAGGTGCATTGTGAATTAAGTGGATGCTATATTATTTGGTATTGAGAATAAGTTTTATGAATTATTAAATTTTTGTATTGCTTGAAACAAGCAATGTGTATATGAAAGTTTATTTATCTAGTATGGAGATAAATGTGTTTTAATCTTCATGATTTGCGGATGTATATTTATTTTGGAATAAATATGCATGAGTATCATGATATTGATTTTTAATGTGAATGACACATTAGTTATAATGCTTTGTTGCTTCAAATTTAATTTAAAAGCATGTATGAATAAAATGTGATTTTGGATGTTGAAATCATAAAGGAATGAGAATGTAGATGATATATGATAATGAGAAATATTGCTGAAGTTTGGCTTTGAATCATTGTATGAATATTCCTTATTATGCTAACACATTATTTGAAGTGACTATTGTAGTTCAATCTGTATGCACAAACTTGGAGAATTTGTTGCATTGACAAATATTAATGATATAGCTTATGCTATAGAGAGATTGAGCATATATAAATATGCATCCTACAAGAGATATAAATATTTGAGGGATACTATAAATATTAGTATTATGAAAAGTGGATTATCGTTGTATCGAGATACACGGATGTCAACTACGGTTCAGTTTTATATGAGAAAATCCATTATGATTATTTACCTTTAATGGTGGTTGAAATAATTATTATGTGAATAAGAGTTTATTACTCTGAAATTGAATTATATCTGATGCCTAAGTTGTTGAAAACTTATTGGCAAAATTTTGGTGTGGATCCGACATTTTATGTCGATGAATTGTGATTGCCAAATGGCAATATCCATTGTAGATAGAACAATGGTACCAGTAAATATCGTTTGAGATACAATTTGATATAGCATGGTACATAATTATGGTGTTATCTCAATCGATTTTGTGAGGTCAAAATTGACCTAACAGATATGTTAACAAAACCGCTAGGGAAGAAACAAATTATTAAAGCATCGAGGGGAATGAGACTTAAGCCAATTTGAAATTAATGGTGATGGTAACCCAACCTTTGTGATTGGAGATCCCGTGAAGAAGGTTCATATGGGTAAAAACAAGTCACTTGTTAATTCTGCTAGCACTAAACTTTTTTTGTTCCTTCCCATGGTTTGAGAAAGTGCGAGAATGCATTGTTGGAGAGGCTGAGCAAAGCTCTTAATGATTTCATAGTCCTTATGGATGGTATATTCATTCCAGATATATTTGATGAAATCACTTAAATGAAAGTGAAGTGTGGCCGCTTCTATGAGACCATGGCAAAGTCTCTAGAGCATTCATTGAATACCAAGTGCGCGCACGGCTGTTTAAAGCGCAAAAACGCCGTTAACAGCAGAAAATGTGGGGGTATATTTTGACTAATAAGGCCTCTATTATACAACAAAGATTTGTTGGTTCATAGAAACATACGTTTCACTGACATCTCTGTGTACTAAGAATTATTAGTCTTAGTCTGGTTCATAGTCGAAAGATACCAGATTCGAAACGTTTATACTCATCTTGTAAACCAAATGAGCAGATGATAGTTGTCTTTTAACACACACGTGGGGGATTGTTGGAATTATATGTGGGTGTGTGTTAAAAGGAAGAGGAAGTTCCACTTTGTGTAAAACAAGGAAGGCAAGGAAGTCCCACATTGCTTGGAAGAATGAGGGCCTTGTCATGGGGAACTTATAAATACCATGCTCCACTATTGAGGAAGATGTACCAAGTTCTTGACTAAGTTTCAGAGCTCCTCTCTTCTCTTCCTCTTTGCTTCCTGCTCTTTATTTTTTTGTTGTTCTGTTACCTTACTCCGGCAAGAAGAGTCCGTTTAATTCTGGGGAGTTGCCGACCTATGGCGAAATAACTCTTTAGGACAGTGTCCTCAGGCACGACTCGGATTAATTATTTTCTAAATATTATTATTATTTTCCTATAATCTAAGAGTTATACCATAACTTTGTTTACTTGTAGATATTGTTGCCAACGGGATGAGCACAACACTGTGATGAGCTCAAGAATCCACTGGGTTATTTCAGATTTTATGTGCAGATTACAATAGCATGGCGGGAAATTTTGTGGGTTCATGGCTTTGTGGTTTGCAATTGAAGGTGAGAGACTGCTACAGCTCAACTATTGCTGAGTGTAGTTGTGCGAGGAGCAAGGATGGAGGAAAATTAAATTATTCTCGGACTCGGTGGAGGTGATTCTCATTGCACCCTTTGAGTGATATTATTGCTAAAATCCATGATATAATATTCTCTTATTGGATCTTCACATAGTTCATTAGCACGGGGAGACACTTCAGTGTGCCAACTTACTAGCTAAGATGGTTAGGAATGTGAACAATCAGCTTTTCATTCTGTAAGTCTCCTTCGGATCAAATGTTAACGGATCTAGGCTAAGATATGAGTTTTTCTTCTTCTTTTTTTTTTTTTTTTGCTTTTGTTTAGTTAAGATATTGTATTAGAATTACAATCCAAGCATTAAGCTTGTCCTCTTTATGCAAAAAAAAAAAAAATGAAAATACCATAAAAGGGAAGTGAATCCATATCTTCATTTATTTGGACATGGTAGCCTGCTTTTCAAGAACGCCTGGCAGAACCATTCCTGTCGATCTCATCAGGCCAGAGATAAATTCGCAAAGGATCTGTGAACTGAACAGTCGTGTGATGAAGAATTATCATTCATGTCCTTGTTGAACATGCGTGACTAAATAGGACTCAATCTTTGGCCATATTTACGGGAATATGCCATCTTGTCAAAAACTGAAATCCAGAGCTTTAATTCCCTATTGTTGCTTCCCGTAGATGTACAAACAACAAACATTATTTCGCGTCTGAAAACCCTTTTTTCCCCTCGTGTCTCTGCATTCTCCGAGCAGAAGACGGTTCTTCTCCCGGCGAATTTTCCGAGAAAATTTCAATTGGGTTGAAAATTGTTGGAGTGTTTCGGGGGAAAGGTTTTAATGGCGGTGGAGGAGGAGGTTTTGCCGGACCATCTGCGATGTAGTCGCACCGACGGCCGACAATGGCGGTGCCGTCGGAGAGTCATGGATAATCTGAAGCTATGTGAGATTCACTATCTACAAGGTCGTCATCGGCAATACAAGGAGAAGGTTCCGGAGTCGCTGAAGCTTCAGAGGAAGCGAAGGAATGAGGATAATGACTGCAAGAATGACTCTGTTGTTCTCAACAATGTCGAAATTAGGGCTCTGACTGTGAGGAAGAAGGTGAACCTCATAAAGAAGCGGCGTAAATTCTCGGACTCTTCCAAAGCAGTGGATGCTCATCCTGTGAAGAAAAAGGCCTTGAAACGGGGCGGTTTGCAGTTGGAGTTGATAAGAATTGTTCTGAAGAGGGAGATTGAGAAGAGGAAGAAGAAGAAGAAGCAGGGAGAGAACAAGAAGAAGAAGCTGGAAGAAGATCATCAGATTCATCATAGCGAGGAAGAGTTGACCAGAGAATTGCGCAATGGTGTTATGGCAATCTCTTCATCATCAATGCCGCAAGATTACAACAATGTGGGTTCACATTGTGATGATAAAGTAGGGACTGATCATAAAGAAATCACCCCGCGTTACTTCAGGTCCAAGAATGTGGACAAGCTTTCCGCTGGCAAGTTACAGGTAGGTTCTTTGTGGGTTTTAACAAATTTGATATACTTTTTCTAATGCTTTATGGCCGTGAGATAGTTTATATGTTTTCCTATTTGGTGAATTGATTGTCTTATATAGTTATTGCCTTTTGGGCTAAACCTAAAGAAGGGTAGGAGGAAAAAGTGTCACTGGTGCCAGAAAAGCGATTCTTGGAATCTCATCAAATGTTCAAGCTGTCAAAAAGAATTATTTTGCATGGATTGCATCAAAGAACGGTTTGTTGATTTCATTCACCCCCTTTTTGTTTATAAACTTCAACCTGCAGTCATTTATCTGTGAATACTAAATATGTTTGTTGTGTATGTTGGATTTTCTGTTACAATGACATCTTCGTGTTCTTATTTTCTCAAGCAATAAATTGCCATTTGAGACACTATGTTTTCACTGGAGGATCCAAACTGCAAAGTTTAATTCTAGTATTGGCTAATGCTGGAACTAGAATTTATGAAGCTCTGATTTGATTAGATCTGGCAAGAGAGTTCTTATAGATCTAGAACTTTTTTATTTTAAAAGATACTTCGTTTTTTGAATTAGCAATCGCTGGGAAATTATCTGACATTATTTAATCCTCTAGATCTCCATACTCTTTCTTGTTTCTCTGCTTTTAGGTAACTTTCATGGCAGTGAACAATGGAAACCCTTAATCATAAATGAGATGCTTCTCTACTCTATTTTGAAACATTTGTAGGTACTTCGAAACTCAAAATGAAGTTAAGATGGCATGTCCAGTTTGTCGAGGAACATGTCCCTGTAAAGACTGCTTGACAAGTCATTGTAAAGACAGTGAAAGTAAGGTCTGACATCAAAGTAGAATGACTTATGGCTTAATTAGAGTTTCTTTTGCATCATACTCTTACAAGTGAATTTACATCCATCTATTGCAGGAATATTTGGTGTGCAAAAGCAGAGTTGACAGAATTTTGTGTTTCCACTATATGATCTACATGCTTCTTCCTGTATTAAAACAAATCAATGAAGACAATACTATTGAATTAGAAGCTGAAGTGAAGAGTAAAGGTACTAATAATTTTTACACCCCATTGATTACTGTTAGCTCAACCTTTGTTAATAGTTTATGATGGTTATCTGTGATCCTCTTGTATGACAGAGAAAAGAACCTCTGATATTCAAATCAAGCAGGTTGGGTTTTGCTTTAGTGAACAAAATTTCTGGTAATCTCTCTTCCACTGATGCTATTAAGAAAGTTCAAATTATTTTTCCGTGCTTTTGGATGGCATTGGCATTAGGTGCAGGATACCCAATAAATTAGCTTATTGTTTTCCAGGATACCCAATAAATTGGAAGATGGCGTTGCTGATGAAAACCACTTTTTGGATGAGGTCATTTCCAATGGCAACTTGACAGCTACTTCATCACCTGACTGCACAATTTGTAATGGTTCTGGCAATGCATCTTTCCCCCCCGCAGAGCTTAGCGGTTGTGGTGCTAGCCTACTTGATTTGAGATGTGCTTTTTCTGTAAGTTTGATCAAAGAAATGAAAACAAAAGCTGAAGAAATATCTTGCTCCTACGACTTCCCTGAATCATTGGATAAGAGTTCAAGCTGCTCGCTTTGTCTCAGTTCTGATAATAAAATTGATGGATACCGACAGTGGCAAGAAGCAGCTCTAAGAGAAGATTCTCATGACAATTACTTGTTTTATCCCACAGTTTTGGACATCAGTCGTGATAATTTTGAACACTTTCAGAAGCACTGGAGAAAAGGCCATCCAGTAGTAGTGCGAGATGTTCTCCAAAGTAAATCTAATCACAGCTGGGATCCGCTGGTCATGTTCTGTGCTTATCTTGAGCAGAGTATCATGAGATATCAGAATGATAAGGACTTGCTTGAAGCTTGTTTGGATTGGTGTGAGGTCAGTTTATCAAATAATTGCATGTGGAACAACACTTCTAAATTGATTTGCTAAATTGATGGCTTGTTAATTTCTAAAAAAATGATGCTTCTAATTTTATATTTTTCAAATTTTTTCTTGTGAAAATATTATTCAAAATTCAAATTAGTTTTTTTTTTCCTGCTTTTTAAATCATAGACTAAATTCTATTTCACTTAGTTATCATTTGAAATAAGCGCTAACAAACATACACATAGTAGGTTCAAAATCATATTTCAACTCCACCCTTGCTATTATATGGGATCGAGATACCACTGAACCAAATGTCACTGTTAAAATGTTATTTTTATCCTGTGGCAGGTAGAAATTAACATTAGGCAGTATTTTTCTGGATCTCTAAGATGTCAACCCCTGAAAAATACTTGGCACGAGATGCTGAAATTGAAGGGTTGGCTGTCTTCCGAACTATTCAAAGAACAGTTTCCTACTCATTTTGCTCAAGTGATTGCTGCTCTACCGCTTCAAGAATACATGAATCCCATGTCTGGTATTCTGAATTTAGCAGCAAGTTTGCCACAAGGGAGTGCAAAACATGACATAGGACCATTTGTCTTTATGTCATATGGTTGTGCTGATGAGAAAGTTGATTCTGTAACAAAACTCTGTTCTGACTCATATGACGTGGTATGTTATCTTGTTTGCCGCATTTTATTTCTTATGTGCACCTTTTCGTGCACTCTATGAGTTGTTTAAACTGACTAAACTTTCAATATTCATTCACGTTTTAGTGAAATGTGAATGCCTTTTGTGTCCTTTATGCTCAATTTTGGGCATTATAACTTGGAGATCTCATCTGAAGTGATACAAATATGCAGAATATGAAAGGAAGTTAGTTTGTGGAGATTGCAATTCATAGTGTGTATGATTTTTAATTGCAGGTTAATATCATGGCATATTCAACAGACGTCCCTCTCTCTACAGAACAACTTACTAAAATTAGAAAGTTATTGAAAAAGCACCGAAATATGTGTAGGAAGTCTCCCAAAATTATTAGTGATCTGATAATGGGACAAAGTTTGAGAGAAAATTCATTGTTGGATGCTGAAGACAAGGAACAAAATGGAGCGCAGAGTAAGGTTGGTGAAGAGATGAATTTCTTCCAGAGAGTCAACAGAACAACATTCATCTCTACAGAGGCAGGAAATGCAGCTAGTCAGAGTACGAACAGCAATATTTCCCACGGTGGAGAATGTGATTCAGATACAGATTCTGATTCTGAATCTGCTGTTTGTCATGGGACTGTCGAGAACACTTCATTGTCTCTGCTTAATAATCCCAGATATTCATGGGATAGCTCAAATAACAATAGAAATAAAAACCTTGCTGATCAATCTGGTGCCCAATGGGATGTATTTCGTAGACAAGATGTTCCAAAACTTATAGAATACCTTGAAAGACATTGTATTGAATTCGCTGATACCCAGAACTATAAAAAAAAGGTAATTCTTATACAGGACAATTATTATTTCGATGTTGTAGGGGTTGATGATGATTTTGTTTCTTCATTGTAGATGACTCACCCAATTCTAGATCAGATGTTCTTTCTTGACAATACCCACAAAATGAGGCTTAAGGAGGAATTTGGTACGTATATTGCTGTGTTTGATCTTCTGTCCCAATCCTACATAACTTTACTAACATATCTATGCTGTTGTCAGAAATTGAGCCATGGACTTTTGAGCAACATGTAGGAGAAGCAGTCATCATTCCTGCTGGATGTCCGTACCAGATCAGGAATCCAAAGGTCTCTTGCGTTGTTATGATTTTTTTTAATACTATATATCTCCTCTGTGTAACTGACTTATTTATGGGGGTATATTTTGTTAACTGACTTATTTACCACAAAAGATATGTGTGAATCCTGGTGTTCATATCCTGCATGAATGGTCTCAAGATCAAAACGTCAAATATGCTTTAATACTGACCAATCATCGAAAGATCCAATAATATGGGTCAAATTTCACTCATTCTCAATAAGTAAGTGCCCTTATAATTTGTACAAGTAGCGGAAACCTCGTAAAACTTAAAATTGCGTGTTCTAGAAATCGATTGTAATTAAACATGCTTTTACATCTGGAATGTAACTAAAAAGTTTGTTTTCTTCGAGTTTAGCAAACAACTTCCAATAATTTATGAAAAGCCTTGCAGTTTACCTTTCTTTGTGGAAAAGTATTAAACAGCTTTGCTTTACACAAGAAGACTGATAATGGTATTGCCTTTGTCAGATATTTACTTTTTGTAGACCTTTTTGTATTGCATATTCTAACTTGTGTCAGATGCATGACAACTATTTCTTGACCTGCAGTGTTGTGTTCATGTGATGCTTGAATTTGTCTCCCCTGAAAATGTTACCGAGTGTATTGAGTTGATTGATGAAGTCCGCCTACCTCATGAAAGACATAAAACAAAAGTGGATAAGCTGGAGGTTAGTTTCATAGTCGTACCTACTTTCTTCAGATAGTTTTTCTCATGGGGCTGACTAGTTCTCTATCTGTTCCGTTCTTTTTCTTTTTTGGGTTAATGATGAAAACAGATGAAGAAAATGGCTCTCTATAGCATGAGAACAGCGATAAAAGAAATAGGAGATCTTACATGTAAAAAGTGATAGCGCCAGCTGAAATATCAGTATATGCCTATGCTGTGAATCTTGGCTATCCTAGATGCATTCTTTATTTGTACAGATTAATTGTAGAGCACACATTTTAGATCTGGCAAGGTACTCGTTGAATTGATTGATTTTACTTTCTATTCATTTTATTCACCAACTTGTGTGTCTCTGAAAACGAAATAAAATCGTTTGGTCTGTATAAACTTCTCAATCCACTTCTGTAAAGGAAATTGACATATCTTGTAACGAAGAGTGAGAGGGGCGTATTATGGGGGCTTGAGTACCATTAAATTTACGTTCTGCCACAATTTGAGCTGCAGTTATTTGGATTAATTTTTACTGAACTGGAGAAAGGTCCTGTGTTTGTATTCGACAAATGATTAACACTTGTATTGGACTCAATGCAGCATTTTCAATTGGATATGAATATTTCGGGGTTTATCATGTCATATGTCAATCTGGCGTCCTTCTATATAAATTATTTCCTTCGGTCCTTTCAAGAGGTTTTTAATATAGAACCTTTTTGTCTAAACCAATAATTGTTTTCGTACAAATATATAAATATCCTTTGTTTGAGGGGCCGGTAGGATGGTGTATTAGATGATAGCAGGGAGTTTTCTCGATTAGGGGCAGAGGAAAACTGTAGAATTTCTGGTTGACAATATGTTTATAGATTTGGTGGTTGATTAATGTAGCTAATCTCCATTCAGTGGAATAAAGCTTGTTGTATCATCCTGTGTGATATTCCTTGACTGACAACCTCCTAACTAACTAAACAGTCTCATCTAAATGTCATTGAACGTAATTTTGAAATTTTACAAGCATCTAGTTTTAACTGAATTCTTTAGTTGTTTACTGATCCTTACGGTAAGGACGAGAGGGAGTAATGTTCATGCTTTTATGTGAAGCCTAGTTGTCAAACAATGTACAGCCTCATTTCTGCTGATGGTTCACATGTTTTACTGCTAAGAATCCTTTGGTCTCCTTAGCTTCACATTTAATTTGCCAGACCAGGGCTTATCTTGCATCAAGCATGACAACTCGTCCTTGTTTGCTGATAGTTTTAAGGACTTGAAAGCAATAAATGAGATAATTATATTCGAAACTGTTAGATAACATAAGTTTACCATGTCAGGATAACCCTTTCACTAAGCTCAGTTTGAATTAGTGCTCATTTTGCTTATAGTAGTGTCCAATTTATGGATACTTTTGAAACTTCTTTTTTCATCATTGCTCAGTCCAAAGTAAATCTAACTTTTCTCCAATCTGAATTTTTGCAATTTATAAAAGGCGCATATGTACATGTACAAGAAGAACACATGGATGATTAATTTGAGCATCTCGGAGCCAAAATGGAAAGAAGGAATAATATCCCAGATGTTTTGTTGTGATACTAAAAGGTAGAATTGTTCATAAAAAATATGGAGAACTTGAGTCAAAATGGAAATATAAACATCATTATAATTTATTTCAAGATTTGTTGGGCATATTTAATTTTTAAAACTCTTTATAATATACTTCTACACTGGGCACTTTTGCTTGATCCCCAAATGTGGGACACGTATTGTTACATCATGCAATTGAATCGTTCCATGGAAGACCTCAACGCAAGATGAACATTCAAGACAAGGGGAGAACTGGGGAAAAATCCTACATTGACAAATTAATTAGAGAATGAGATATGCTCATTTTTACATGTGGAAGCTCAGTTGCATATGTGTGGAAGATCACATTCTACAATTCATTTTTTAATGGAGGACTTTTCCCAATTCTCCCAAAAAAAAACTAGCGACTAAACAGTTATATTAGCCAAAATTGTTGCCAAGGAGACTCAACATCTAAAGTGAGCATACCATTATCAAGGGGCCATTAGCCCATCAATTGTATAAGAAAGGGATTCTGCGCAGTCAGTTCTTAGTACCGATGTTTGAAGCGTCTCCATCACATCGTACCCAGGATCAAGCTTTCGCTGCCAACGCTGCAGAACCATTTATAACCGTATCAGCTCAGATGCATCAGAAAAAAAAAATGCAGTGTGAAATGAATAGGATTCCAATCAAATATGTCAATATACCCAAGTATAAACAACTTTGGGCTGCTGAACCTTTTTTTTTCAAAGGACAAAACTTTGGTCAAGTTACTTGTACCCATTAGATCAATCTCCTTAATCACACATTTTATTTTGCTAAGGACAGATGCTTAATTGGGTATATGCACTTGTAAATTCATTTATAGAACATGCAAATTTTTACATCAACCTTTATTATGAATAGTAAATTTTCATACAAACACTTGCTATTTCACCAATGTTAGTTGTTAAAATGTAATATACACATATAAATTCACTTATACTATATAGTTAATTGTTAAAATCACACTAGGAACTTTATCTCTGAATTTGATCTAATGGATATGAGTAACTTCAAGTTTTGTCCTTAATTATTTAGTCTTTAAACAAATCAAAACATCGATTTCTATAGTTTTTTAACTCGAGACAAGTCAATGCATACAATTTTGACTTGCAACAACTCAATCCATATAATTCTTTAACTCAATAAACTTTTAAGATTAAATTGTTTCAAGTCAAAATTTGGGAACTGAAATGATAATTAAGAGTGATGAGCCCAACATCAAGGAAGGGTTGGTGTACAAGAAAAGGGGTCCTAAATAGGGGCAAGTCCTACAGCAGTATAAAATGGGCCTTACTAATAATGCCTGAGTGATTTGGTTCAGTTATCTAGGGTTGTGTGCCCGGAGGAATCAGACAAGGAGTGAATTGTAGCTGGAAGGAGAGAGCTCTGGCCTCTCGAAAGTCAGGGGAGCATTTACAACCCGTTTGGTTCGCTGCAAATGTGATGATGGAAAAGGAAAATCGCGATTTTTCATCGGCGATGCCCGTTTGGTTCAACAAAGGCGGCGGAATTTTCTAGCATACACGTGAAAATCTCTTTCCACCCAAAGCCAAATTCAGTCGGTCGATGGAAGAGCCAAAAGACGGAGTTACCCCTGTGCATTCTCGTTCTCACTCCCTAGACCGTCTTCTCCGTCGTCAGTGTCCTCTGCATGCTTGCTCTTACTGCGTTGGTTGACGTTGCATGCGTCGACGAAGAAGTAGACGTCGCTGTAGAAGACAATGGAGAATACAATGACAGAAAATGTGGACTACAAAGCAAGACGACGGAAGATGTGGTGATTGAGCTCATTGCACCGGCGACGAAGAAAAGACGAACAGAGGGTGAAGACGAACGGTGACGAGCGGTCCTTTAGTCGCCTTAGATCCGTGTCAAAAATAATTTAAGCGAATTAATGTAGTATAGCACAAATCCGAGTTGTGTTCACTTTGAGGAGCCGAAAAATGAAATTAATTCCTAATAATTGAATGCGAGTAACTTACACTGAAATTAAATACTTCTTTTTGGTTTTTTTTAATTGGAATGAATTTTGATTAAAAAATAGAAAATGAAACACACGAATAAACGATGATATTAATTCCTAATAAACGATGATATTTTATTGAGCAATCCATACAACTCAATGCGCAAATTAGGCATCCCATACTATTTTAGTCTTCCCAAGAAGTTGACCAAAAACTCTGAATCCAATCGACAATTTACTAGCTACAGAGGTAGGAGAATCAAAACACTTTGTTGACATTTGATTATGATTTAGATTTATTATTAATAAATGAGAAATCTGTTAGGATCCCTAAATTAGTGACATGAATATTGTTCCTGATTTTCCTCTTTCATTATCGTTCTAAGCAAGGGGCTAATTCTAGGAGATTATCACATAACCTAGAATTAACTGTATAAGTATTGTGGTAACCCATGAATAAGATTATTAGTTGAGTATCTTCATTTTCATGGTATTAGAGCAGGGATCATGCGTCCTCTGTGGGACCGAAAGAAAATAGAGTAAGGCTGAGTGAGAGAGAGACAGGCGTCGACGCCGAAAACAAGAGAAACAGAGTGAGAGAGAGACGATGACCCATGAGTGCTATGTGGAATCGAAAGAAAACAGAATCACTGAGTGAGAGAGAGACAGAGGTTTTGACGCCGATAATAAGAGAAACAGAGTGTGAGGAAAATGCAACAATGCGCAGGAGGTGATTCAATTCAGTTTTGGGCTCAACGATGAAGGTCAAGGCGATGCATCGATGCCGACACATGACACCATAGCAACGCCGTCGAGAGCCCACAATGCCACATCATCTTCGTCGAACCTGAACGAGGGATCTCACGTGACGCCAACTGATGCTAGCCCATTGCCGATCACCATCCACCACCTGAATGGACAAAACTATCTCCAATGGGCATCTGGTGTCCGCTTGTTTGTGACTATTCTAGGGAAATTTGGCTATCTGAATGATGCCATGAGGAAGCCTGCAGAAGCTGAGCCTAAGTACAGTACATAGGAGGTAGAAGACTCAATGGTGCAATCATGGCTGGTAAATTCAATGAAAACTGAGATCAGCACAAGCTTCACCCTGTATAAGTTTTCTTGTGATGTTTGGGAGGCTGCCCATGACATGTTTGCTTCTCTAAAAAACATAGCTGCAATCCTGGAGGTGGAAGCACGGCTGGATCAACTCAGGCAAGGTAATTTCACTGTCACTCAATACTGGACCAAACTAATCACTTTATGGTAGCAATTGGATGAGTATGAAACTCTGGAATGGAGCTGCATTGCTGATGCTCGGTTGTACATTCAGATTAAGGAGGAGAAACACATTTACAAATTTCTCCTTGGGCTGCAACCATCCTATGATGACATAAGGGCACACATAATGAGTCAAGACAGATTACCAAGCCCGAGGGAGGTCTTTTTTTACAACTAAGGTAGAAGAAAGCAGGAGGCTACTTCCGGTTCCTAAACCACAGAATCTGGACAATAAGTCAAGTGCATTGGTTGCTAAAGAACATCACTTCAATAAGGGCAAAGGCAAGAAAAAAAGGTGTGATCATTGTCAAAAACCTGGACACACTCAAGAGACTTACTGGAAAATACATGGTAAGCCTCAAAATCACAAAGGCAAATGAAAACCTGAGACTAAAGCTCATGCAACAACATCAGAGTCCCGATCTAAGGCTGAAGGGAAACTAAACCAGGAAGAGCTAGAATTTCTCAGAAAATTATTGGCAAAGCATGATACTAAAGAGGAGTTCGTAGCTACTGGAAATGTTGCCTATATAGGTAATACAGTCCTAGCCGTTAAAACTAATGCCCAATCATGATCACATGTGGATTATGGATTTAGGAGCTACTGACCCTTTGACTAGTAACATCAAACTTCTCCATAATATTAAAGCATGTGACAAGTTCATATTTATAAAAGTGAATAATGGGAAGTATGTTAAAATGCAAAGGATAAGTATACTTATTTGGTAATATAGTTTTGTCAAATGTTTTCACCAGAATTACAATGCAATCTAATCTCTGTGGGTCAAGCAGCTCGGTTAAGTTGCTATAATGTTAATTTTTTCTACCTCACAATGCTTATTTCAGGACTTGGAGTTGGGCAAGATGATTGGCGTGGCTAAGTTCTTAGAGGGCTCTATTGTGTGGACCATCAACCATGTAAGTAGCCAGCCACACTTAATTTGAGCTTAACAGCAAAGTCGCATCCTCAATTCACAAATAAAGAAGCATTACTATGGCACTATAGGTTAGGCCATCCGAGCTTCCAGTGCTTGTCCAGATTATTTCCAAATTCAATGAATAAAATTGCCTTCTTTTCTCCTTGCGAAATTTGTAAGGTTAGCTATAAGCCTCACTCCCATGCATTTTCCCAACCATTCTCCCTTGTGCACAACGACATATAGGGACCAGCTCATATTCCCACTCTTTCTCACTCTAGATGGTTTGTCACCCTGATTGATGACCACACACGTTTTACCTGAGTTTACCTTATGAGGGACAAATCAGACTTTAATGGCATCTTCCAAAATTTTCACAAAATGGTTCAAAACGAATTTAACACGCCTATCAAAGTCCTTCAGAGTGATAATGGAGAGAGTACATGAGTTTCGACCTTCAAAGTTATTTCCACCATCATGGCATTATCCACCAAACCAACTGTGTTAACACCCCACAACAAAATGGGAAGGCCAAGAGAAAGAACCGTCATATCCTAGAAGTGACTAGAGCCATAATGCTTACACACAATGTCCCCAAATATTTTTTAGGGGAAGCCAGTCTTATTGCCGTTCATCTTATTAATCGCCTGCCCTCTGCCACACTCAACTTTAAAACTCCCCTTCAAATCCTCTCTTAGACCTATCCTCACTCTCATCCTCACGCACATTCCAAAACGAGTATTAGGGTGCGTAGCCTATGTCCACAATTGTAACACCTCTTATTTATCCCTCTTAGCTTACATTAGAATGCTTTGGAACCAATTCATGGTCTCAAGTAACTCAAATTGTCAAAATGGACTAGGTTGAAAACTTTCATTTTTAAGAAAGTTACTATTCATAGTTATTAGGGCCAACTTTGAAAATTCATAACTAATTCTAGAAAAATCAAAACTGAGTGGTTCCAACTTCTAATTGAAGCTTATATATTCCTTTGAGGGAAAAATACTTGTTTGAACATTAACTTACCCAATTGGTACAGATTAATTCATATAAATGTAACCAAAAGCTGTCAGCATGTTGACTAAACTTTGAAAAATCATAATTAATTCTATATAACTCCAATTAGGGTGGTTCAAATTCCTATGTGAAGCTCTTTCAGTATAGTTTCATATAAAATACTCAATTTCGGTCATCACAGCCATATCATTCCCAGAATTTCGTCAAATACAAACTGTTCCAGATTTCATTCTAGAAACAGGACACAATTACCCCATATGACCTATCCAATTGACGCTTGATAAGTCTACTTTAATTCTGGAAAGTTTCATGGTCATTGGACAAAATCTAGAACAATTTGTATTTGACAAAATTCTGGGAATGATATGGCTGTGATGACCGAAATTGAGTATTTTATATGAAACTATACTGAAAGGGCTTCACATAGGAATTTGAACCACCCCAATTGGAGTTATATAGAATTAATGATGATTTTTCAAAGTTTAGTCAACATGCTGACAGCTTTTGGTTACCATGCGAAATTAAGAGAGAAAGTAACCAAATGTAATTTGTAGGAACTCCAAGGGTGAAAGTTAGCCTTTAGATTACTTTCCCCTATAGTTATCATATTAGATCACTATTGAACCACTTTAGGGCCTTTGATACCTTAAATTGACCAAGGAAGTGAATTTGAAAATTCTTCCAGCGAGTTACTGTTCACTTGGTCACATTCCAGATTTCTGGCACAACTTTGAAAAATCATAACTAATTCTAGAAAAATCGGAATTGAGTGGTTAAAATTTCCATTTGAAGCTTATTAAGTGATCTACAGGGGACAAATACTCACTTGTTTCAAAACCTGCCCAATCGATACAGTTAATTCCATGAAAATCACTGTTCGTTTGGTAACTTTCCAGTTTGCCAGATTTTTCTCTTAACTTTGGAAAATCATAACTCTTTATCTACACATCCAAATTCAGCAAAATTTGGCTCATTCTAAAGCTTAAGATGTGTAGTATTTAACTGGAATGTTTCAAGTCATTTGGATTTCATTTGCTATTTTTCATTGCTACTCGAAAACAGGGCAGATTGTGGAGCTGTTGGAACCCCCTTACTTGAAAATTAACTTTTGTTTATAAATTCACCAAAACTCTTTTTGGTTAAAACTCAACCTCTAGCAATGCATGATTACTTATCTAACATTCCTTAGTCTCTTAGTTTGTTATCATGCATAGGTTGGCATTTATCTTCTTACTATACCAAGTAGAGGTTTAAGATTACATAACTACATCAATATTCATACATATGATTTAAACCATGCCATATCAAATTCCACAAGCAAGGGCATCATCTTCATTCATCCATAACTTTACCCTTACCCTTTCCTTGAGCTTGTACCTACATGGTTGTTTGGGGGATAATGAGATTTTTGGAAATCTCAATAGCAAAGCTTACTAACTAACATAAAAAGTTTGCATGACATACTTGAAGTTCATAAAATACATGTGACAATGCAAAATGTGTACCAAGCACAATTCATTGCATATGGCCATAGCACTATGTAACTCATAAACACATTGCATCAATGTCAAAAAGTCATGCACATCATCTATATAATTTTCATAACCATATCAAGTAAAGTTAGAAATCTTTGCTACCTTTGCTCTTTAGTTTCCACTAACTTTGTTCTCAATCTTAATCCTTCTCTTGGACACTTGGAGGTCCACTTTCTTGAACCAAATCTTTGCCTACATAATTGACAATATAATGGCCATTAAACTCAAGCCATTTCCCAAGCAAAGATTAATACAAAATCCCTTTGAACTAGTTCTTTCATTTTCTTGATCCCTAGAACATCAATTTGTTCTAAATTAGTTCTAATGATTCCATAAACTTGG